>KZ806923.1:792487-803940 GCA_000696205.2 Oncopeltus fasciatus | reverse complement strand
CTAGTTATTGTTGGAAAGCAAAAACAAGAAGTTTAGTCATATATAACCCCTTTTCCACCCAAAATTCAAGGTTTGGTCTTAAATTGAAGTTTAAAAACTACAAAATAAATGAAAATATATAAAATTGAAAGCAGGGTAGTTATATATCTTGAAATATGGGCTCCTTGGGCTGCTAACTGAAAAATCTGCATATTCTAATATTCTATTACGCTTAAATTTTCTCTCACCCCCATTTTTAACCGGATCCTTTTACTTTCGTCTCTAAATAATTAGTAAATTAATAAATAAAAATTTTTCCAATAATATAAATTATTAATTATTTCGAGCCTGTGATTTCTTGCAGTAAGCAACAATTGCTTCATGACAAATATTTTCTTCCTCTATTTCTATCCTTTTTCTTTTGATTACATCTATTTCTTTTGTTAGATTCATTTCCATCTTTAAACGATTCTGTTCTATTCGTCCCTTGTCGTATTTCTTCACGAAGTCAATTAGGGTACCGATCTTTATAGCAGTCTCATCAATAATCTCCTGAAATTACATATAAAATTTAATAATGTTCATTTAAAATTTGAATTAGGGTGAATGCTTAACAAAAACAAAATATAATATTTAAAAAATTAATAAATATTCGATATGGTGAAAATTAACAATATTTATAAATCTGGAAAGGGGAGATTTCATGACTTGGGAATTAGCAGTCGAAACGGACCCTCGTTTGCGGAATAAACAAACCAATCATATGTAGATTGATATATGATATTTTAATTTGAAAATAAAGAATATAAACGTAAAATAAATAAAAAAGGAATTATGGCACTAAAAAGTTCTGAATTTCTTGTATTTATCAAAATAAATCAGCAAAGAAAAATGAGAAAGCAATATAAACCAATAAATGAATATTTATTTGGAAAAATATGTTCCATTTTACACTGTATTATATTCGAATATATATATTTCCCAAAGCATGATTAACACGATATATATATTTAAATATCGTGTTAATCATGCTTTGGGAATTCTTTAATGCTTATCATCAATTTGGAATTATTTTAAGTGCAATAAACCTGAGTGAAAATTTTCACGGTTCATTTAAAAGCAATAATTTTAACATTCTAAAAGAGTTATCAATTAGATTTCATTTTAACGTAAAAATATTAAAACAAATGTAAATGGTGTGTATAGTTGTCAAGAAACAACCGAATATATAGATTACCCCTGATAGCTAGTTTTATTCTTGAATGATAAATGTTGTCTATAATCTGCTATAATTGAGTATAAGTAAATCAATAAGTACCGGCAGTTAGTTTAAATAGAATTTATTTATAGTTACTGTAGTATTTGAGGAAAATTAGTTAAGAATAGATCAGTAAACTTAAATATATAGCCTTATTTACCAATAAACAGTAAATGGTAAACATAGACTGTGTCTTTAGCTGTTGAGGAGTTAAATTAGATATGGTTACTAGTATAATTTTAGTATTTATATTTGTCTTTGGTGAATACTGATTTATTTATCAGATTGCTACCGTAGCTAGCCTTAATCTTTAATGAGATTGTAATATAGTCTAGTGTAGGCACTTGACTAAGATTATAATTTGGAGTATATAAGAAAGCTCCAGTAGCTAGTTACATACTTAAATGTTTAAATAGTAAACATAAACTAAAGCAATATATGTGGAAAATTTAAATTTCATATCCTGTAAATTTCACAAAAAAAAACGCTTAAAAAGGTAGATATTTATAAATATAAATATCTACCTTTTTATATTTATAAATATCTACCCACTCTACAGTATAAAACCAAGAATATTAGTATTTTCTTTTAAGCTCATTATCTTATCTGAATAATACTTAGTTATTCCCAACTTTTTTATCATTTATATACTCCCTAATAAAACAAAGAAAATATGTGTATATGTAGATATGTAGGGATTCGGTCAAGAATGATCCAAAAAGTACAATTTAATAAAAAATGTATATTTTTTAATCTGCCATATTTTTTTATTATACTTAGACAGATAAGAATTATTGTAGGTGCCTTGGTGTAAAGTTATCACTTGGAGAACTCAATGAATTGGCTCTAAGTTCTGAGCGATGCTTTCAGTTCTAACGAATCAAGGGTCTTTGACGAATAACTGTGAAAGAGTCACTATCACATGTGTGATTGATTCACTTGTGAGATTTTAGTACCGTACTAAACGGATTTGTCGTAAGTAGTAGTAGGATAAGTGGCATGCGGAAAGTATAAAGTAGCTATATCTTAGCTTGATAAAATTTTAGTACAAGCAAAGTGCAAAGTAGTATTCTATGGTTTATGTAAAGTTTACAAGTTAAATTTAAGACAAATATTCAAATATCTTTGCATCGTGTATGGTTCAGTGAGCTCCAAAACTCTAATGATGTTTTAATCTGTTCACTACAATGGTTCACGCATAGCTATGGGTGTCTTCAGATATAGTCCTGTTGTTAGTTTGAATCTGGAGAAATGTCTCCCAGAACAAATATCTTTATACATTTTTCTCTTGTGATGTATTTAATCCCACATAAATTTTACTAATTTTTAGTGCAAAGGAACAGAATAAAACTCTCGTTTGAGAATGAGAAGAGAGCTCATTGTTAGATTTTTTTTTTTTTTTTTTTTTTGGAATTCGGTCAAGGTAGATCCAAAAAAAAAAATACAAATTTAAAGAAAAGTGTATTTTTTAAAAATTATCTGTCGACGTTTCTGCTTACATTGTAAGCCATCTTCAGGGCTGTTAAAATACAATGTCATGAGAATACAATAATAATTTACAAGATTATAATATAGAATTGCCATAATGTAATATGATATCAAAATTATGAATGTTGTAAGCTATGTAGGAGGATTCAACATGCAGAAAACAAACTTTAAAAAAATTAAAACATTAATTGACCAATACCTACCTTTCATGAAAACGAGAGGGGACGTCCTGTCTCTAAGTTCATATTTTCATGACTGAGCAGAAAAATATTTTGAGAAGGGCACCGTGGGTGGTAGAAGGGTGGGGTGTGGGGGGAGGAGGTGGAAGGTACAAAGAGAGCCTGTTTCAAAAGGGGCAATAAAAGGACAAAGAAAAAAGGAAGGGTATTATTCCGAATAAGTAACTTTTGTAATTGGGAAAAATGTTTTACAGGTTTATTTTGAAGGAGGGCTAATGGTTTTTAAGGGTGTTGAAAATGTTTGAATAAGTTGAAGAAATTAGTTCTATGTCCATTCTGTCCTTTACTGGATTTTGTTGTAAGTTAATGTGAACGGTTTCAGATAAAAGGCGTTTGTGTTCTTAAGGTTCAGTGGAAAGAATGGCTATGTTCTCGAAGTCAATTGTGTGTTTTTCATAAAAAAACATGTTTAGTATGGGCATTTTATATTAGTTTTCCTTTATGTCATTTTTATGATTATTAATTCTATGGGAAATAGGGTTTTTAGTTTGTCCAATGTAAGAACCATGGAAATTAAGAGTGGAACAAGGAATTTTGTAAACAACATAAGTTTTATTAGGAAGGGGGTTGGGGTCTTCAAGGATGGTGTAAATGGATTTTAGTTTGTTGGTAGTGGAAAAAACAAGCTTAAGGTTAGGGAAAGTTTTTTCTGAGAGATTTCTTAATATTTAAAAAAAAAATTGGAATATAAGCAAGAGAACGGAAAACGAGTTCATTATTTTGGGGGAAGGGCATAGTTGGAGAAGTGGAAATAAAGAATTCTTTCACAAGTTTTTTAATGATGTGAGTAGGAAAACAATTGGAGAGGAGGATGTCAGTTATACGTTTAATATTTTTGCTATGGAATACCTTGTCAGAGAGTGTGAGTGATCTGTAGATAATGTTTTTGGCCACATTTATTTTTTGGTGATGAGGGTGAGATGAGCTAAAGTGGAGGAGATAACCTGAGTATGTGTGCTTGGTGAACCAGTCAGTGGAGATAGAGCCATTTCTGTTATGGATGATAAGGGTGTAAAGGAATGGGAGTTGATTGTTTGACTCCATTTCAATGGTAATTTTGAGACAAGAGTGGTATGAGTTAAATGCAATAAGAATCTGTGGGATTTTTTCTGGATTGAGAATGAGGAAGAGGTCGTCAACATATTTTTAAGGAAGAAAATGTAGTTGTGGAAGGATAGAGTCTAGGAGATCATTGAGGGTGATGTTTGAAATGTCGGGAGCAAGGTTATTTCCCATAGCCAGACTGTTAATCTGGTTGTAGTAATTACCTTGGTACAGGAGATAGCTGGACGTACAACAAAGGGAAAGGGACTATGTAGACCGGGATGGTGTTGTATGGTCTTGGATTGTATTCCAATGTTTATCAATAATTTGAAGAGCTTTATCTATAGGAATATTAGTGAAGAGAGATTCGGCGTCTAAGGAGCAGAGAATGTATCCTTTAGGGATAATTAAAGATTTAAGCTATGTTTTTAGGTCAAATGAGTTTTTTTATGATATATTGGTTCTGTCGGCTAAGAACCAATATGGTAAATTTTGGATCTACCTTGACCGAACCCCCCCAAAAAAAATCTAGTAAATAACTTCAATTTCTTATGTCTATTTATTTTTCAGAAAGTTAACCTTACTGCAGTAATGTAAACCAAGAATTAGTGACTGATTTACATAAAGTCCTTGAGCGATTTTAGGATGAATATAGTGTCTCGAAAAAGTTCCACAAGACATCCTAGTCTGCAACTAGCTCCTTTATCTCAAACCAAGTCTTCACTCTCTTTGATGTATATCTCACTCCAACCTTTTTTCTTTGTTTCCCAAAGACAGGCTAGATGGTAAGGTTCTACTGATAACAGTTATTTACACTCATCTCAGCTCATATTTTCTCTTGAACCAGGATGACATATGACTTCTCTTAGTCTGTAAGTCCTAGGTAAATTATTGCCTGTTATTTATTGGATTGTTTTGCTATTATTCTCAATGTTTTGATTTACTCAGTATACTCTTTCCTAAGTTAAAGTTACATTGTTCTCCATAGCTTCTTGCCCATGACTTATCTCATTCAGTTGAGAGAAACTTTATGAAATACTTAAGGGAGAACAAATGTGATACCTCTCTCAAGGAGATTGCCTGTCTTAGATATCTGAACTAATAGACTCTTCTTTCAGGTTCAAAGTGTCTTTAACTCACCCACATCCTTACTAATATAGGATCAGAATAACTAGAAAAAGAAATAACTAGGCGACAATTTGTAAGTCTTGTTTCAAAAGCTTTCTGGGATGTTGTTGGCCCTTGGTGCTTTCCAGTTGTTCAGCTGTCAGATGGCTGTTGCTATCTTCTCCACACTAGAGGGATCAGAGCTGACTACATGGTCTTTAATGTCTCGGTTCTCTTCCTCGTTGTCTTCCTCCTCCTAGTTTTCTCCTACATTCACAGTATTGTTAAAGATCTCAGTGAAAGGATCCTTAACAATATAAGGACCTTCTCCTCATTTGTTAAAGGCATAACCTTGCTGAGCATGGGCCAGCAACAATTAAGTCTGGATTTTCTAGAAAGGTCTTTTGTTTAGATGGTACAAGTTATAAAAAACTTTACAAGACATAAAAGTCTTCTTTATCAGTGGCTGTCTGTGCTATTTTTGCTTGGCAGTCATCGCTAGCAGTCATGAAAATGTGATCTTAGGGACACGACGTCCCCTCTTACCTTCATGATAGCCCTGAAGATGGCTTACAATATAAGCCAAAACATTGACAGATAATTTAAAATATACTCATTTTTTTTTTAATTTGTATATTTTTGGATCTATCTTGACCCAGATACACACATCAGACCCCTACACATATCAAACTCGGGCTTTATTTTTTCTATATATTCTCATTACTTTGTATCCCCACCTCTTATTAGAAGTTTTTCAATGTGACAATGTTCCAATAATTGTATTAAGTTTACTATAATTTATAATATAGAAAATCCATGTTAAAATAGGTTTTTAAATATCTTAAGAAAATTAAATAATGTAGAATAATTTGTTGCTTTTTAATCTTTATTTTTACAATTTTTTTCTAGAGGTAGAAACACATGGACTGGAACCTGAGCTCATTGAACTTAAACCCCTTGTGAGTATTTTTTAAGCTATTAAATTTCATATTTGGGATAGCTTATTTATGATGGTGGAAGTTAACATATCATATGAAATATTTCTCTCCAAAAAAGGATAATAATAATTAAACTAAATTTGTATATTTTCAGAAAAGAGTACACTGGACAATTTATTTGTTGTTGAGTTTAATTTTTTTTTTTTTCTTAAGTCTTTAGTAATTGAAGGTGAATAACCACTTCATATCAAAATGAAGCTAACTCAGGATAGTTGTTAGTGACTTTAACTAACACTGGTGTTGTTTGAATGGAATAGACAATAGAACAATGGTTTAAATTGTAATTTTTTAAAAGATTATCAAAATTGAAAACACTAAGTTTAAATGGAGAATTTTTTATCATGGAGATTATTAGCAGAGAATTGTCTCACAAGAGAAAATTAATTATTGTGCAGAGCTTGGTGTTTAAAACTTTAATAATCTTTCATCAATATAACTTAGATCCAGCTAACCCGAAAAATATTTTTTTTTTTTATTATTCTAGAATCATTACTGTAAGGTACAGGTCTGGCTGCCCTAGTCTGCATAGTAGCTAGCTGTTCCTTGGTTTAGGGGTTTTTCTCTTTTTACTGTCCTTGTAAAAAGTCTCAGAGATGCCATCCTGGTTTAAATTTCAATACAGAGCAATTTTATATTATAACTTTATACAAAGGCTAAGTGAGATTCAGTATTTAAATAATGCCTATACTAGGGGAGGGTTGTCCGTATCTTAAACTGATCTTCAGATGTTAGATGAATCACAAATAGTAAATTTTGTATTATATTATGTTCCAATAGATTATGTATGCAATATATAGTCAGCCATCTTCATCAGTAACTGAAGGCAACATTAATGCTAATTGAAAATTGCTTGACACAAGAGGGGACAGGGGAGTGATCTACCAACCTGGTAGAAAAGTTCCATTGAGAGTTCATAATTCACCAGGAGCTCATAGCATTCTATGATATCGTATTCATGTAAGGAGACTCTCTAATTGTTGGTTGTTTTATCATTGTACAGAAAAATGCTGAAGAAGTTAATAAAATGGAAAACTTCAAAGCATTATAGTAACTATAGTTATTGTTGTAATTGATAAGATTTGTCTTTATTACCATGATTTCTCAATTAAGACTTGGGCGTTTAAAAATTAGGCTACCTCTATTACTGTCTACAAATCCGGGTTTATAAAGAAGAGGATATTGGAGGTATTTTTTATTATTATTATTATGAGCATTGTTGAGTGAGTTTTTCTAGAAATGAAGCCAACTATCACTTGCAGGAGGACACCCTGAAGTGTAACTCTAAAGTAATTTTTTAAAACTTCTGTCAAACCCAAGAATGTGTTCATGATTACTTCACTATGAATATACTCCATCGCTTCATTTTGAAGTTTACACACAGTATTTGGTTAGCACTGATATGTTTGAGCGACCTCTTCAGCTCTAGCTGCCTGTGACTAAGCACATTTCCCCTAAGTACAAAAAACTGACTAATGCCAGTCATCTTTTAGCTTACTAGAATTATTTTGGAATAATATTTTTATATCTGAAGGTATTTCTTAACTGCTATATTTGAATAGCTTTGCAGCCAACAATTATGCTCTGTAACATTTTAATTTTTGAGATGCTGAATTGCAGCATCAATTTCTTTGTCATATAAATTTCATCAAATAGTATTTTAATTAAATAATAATAAAGTGACTTCTAATGATCTATTTTATTCATCATTGTTCTGTCTGGTGTGCTTGTGAAAAAAAGTACTACTAACAGTTTGGTCATGCAAAATTTTCCAACCTGTGTTTTTACTCTTATCCAATCTTTTCATTATTAGTCATACAGACTATACTTTATAATATCCCCTACATTCCTACATTATGGCTTTTAGCACCCCCACTCATTTGGTAATTCACTACATACTCTGGGTCAGCAATTATGTGAAAATTTATACTGAATCAATTTTTCTCTTTTAAATTCTCCATGACTGATCTAAAATCATTCAGCGTGAAAAGTACTGATGCAGTACTTTCATAAAAGTATAGAGGTACCTGAGAGATTTATGAATCCCTTAGCTTAGGTCCGCCATGTACAAGTGAATCCAAGGCTATTTTGGGCTTGATGCAGCTAAAAGCAAAGTTCAGACGTCTTGGAGAGGAGCATTCTCAAGGCCACTTCTACAAATACTTCTCCACTGCTCCCTTTGGTATTGGATAAGGACTGACAATAGCCTTCAAGGATCCACTAACTTGGCCTCAAGTTACCTCTCCTCAATAACTTGGCTTCTGTCTCACAAAGAAGCAAATTAAAAATATTCTACCTTTGAGATCCTATATCCCTTAAAATAAGCCTTCTTATTAATTAACATTTACATATTATTGGACTTTTTTTTTAGCCGATAAGCTTAAAGATTTATGGGCTATGGTTATTTAGCCACATTAATTCTCCATCTAAATATTTTTCTATTTATTTAAGAAGTATCCAAAGAGGGAATTCGATCAGAGGTCCCGTTGTAATTGTATATAACATCTCTTCCTAGTTCTTTCATTCTTATCTCAACCACAGGAATCTTACAATCTGGATCTTTGTCACTATGATCATTGCAACATTATTCTGAAGATTCATTTATAAAGTCATTTATATAAATATATCATCATATATAAATATACCAAATTGTGGGTGAAATAAATGAGAAATGGTCACTAACCTCCACAGTTCACACATTTATTTTAACTTGAGGTTTTCATTTCAATTTTGACTAGAATTTTTATTGCTGATTTTTTGGTTTATTGTATTTTGTAAAACTTTATAGTTTGTATTTAATCATATAATTTTTTAAGAATTGTTTTAATTGTTGATTTTTATAGAAAAATTTCAAATAGTTTTTACACATAAAGTTGACTTTTTTTTATTTACCACTGTTTAAAAATATTTTATTTATGTATTTACATATTTATTTTTAATTTTACTGACTATAATGTTGTTTTTTAAAAGGTTAATAATTTTAACACCTGCGATTAATATGTGCAATATGTAATTTATTATGATTTATTTATTTAAACATTTTAATTAATGTTTAACTAATATTTTGTTAGCTGAAGATGAGGCACTCTGTTTTTAAAAATAGATGTATGAACTATGGAGGTTTTTATCCATTTCCATCTTTGAGAACCTTCACCTGCCAGCAATTATATAGAAACTAATCATATATACTTGTTTGTCACAATATTTATGAAAAATGTACTATGTATATGCTGTAGAAAGTATTCATTTGCATAAAAATGTTGATCATTGATTTTAATTTTTGTCAATAGTTAATTTTCTTAAGACTACCACTATACCAGGTATGCAAGTTTAAAATGTCGTTTAAAATATATACACAGTAATTTAAAAAAAAGTATAATATATTTTATTCAAAGTACTGGCCCTCGCTTTCTACACATTTTGTCCATCTCTCGGGCAATATATGGATACCATTCCAAAAGAATGCTTCATCTTTATTTGAAATCCATTCATCGAGCCATTTTCGTACGTTTTCGAAATTGTTGAAGTGTTGCTCCGCCANTATATATATATATATGCACAGTGAGGTTCAAATGGGCAATGGCAAACAAGGAAATAAGTAGAAATATAGATAGAATCATCATGCAGTTTGAGGGTGGAGGGACTGATAGGTGATTACAGGACTTTTCAATATTTTGAAGATTATAATTATTAGAAGGAAATTGTTCTATTTCGATTCTCTCATTAACTGGATTGTTTTGTGAGGTTATGTGTACAGTTTTTTCATGTATAAGGTTTTTGAAAATATAATAAAGTTAACAAAGTCTAATGCATGCCTGCTGTATACAGCAAGTTTGTATGGGCACTAGGTATTTGTTTTGTAATATTGTTATTTTTATATGTGTTGATTCAATGGGAAATAAGGTTTTTGACTTGAGTGATGTGTGATCTGCAGGATTTAAGAGCGGATAAAAGGATTTTATTGACAGCATTTGTTCATATTGTTCAACATTTTAGTTCATTATTGTTGGAAAAAACAAATTTAAGGTTCAGAAAATATTTGGGTTACAAGAGAGGGACCAAAGATTTAAATTAATTGTTTTTGTTGTGTGGTTTAGTTTAGGAAGTGGAAATGTATGAATTAATAGTTTTTTGACAATGGCTTACAGTGTAAGCCAAAATGTCAGTGAATAATACAAAAGTACACATTTCAAAGATGTTTTTTTATTTATTAAACACTAACTATCTCTTCAATCATATATCTCTACAGTCAAGAACAAGTTCACCAGAAATTTTTAGTGTTGTTTTCAATTATTGTCATGTTAAATTAGAGTTGAAATTATTTTAGCTATCTCCCTAAATGATTCTATGCTAAGGTGGGTGGTGTTAAAATTAAAAGAAAAGATTTATTATAAACTGAATGAAGGAAGCCAAAAATAAAGTATGATTATCTCATAAGAAAAATTAATCAGAGACCTTTACTAGCTGAGTGTGTGTCAGTCATGCAATATTTTGTCATAAAAGCCAAATATGTGGTGCTATGATATTTGCTATCTACTATTGCTACGTTGCCAGAAGAAGCATGAATAGCAGGCTGTAAATGCCAAATCTCACTTCAACTCAGTCACGTGTAACGAATTTGTTAGTTACATCTTTTTAGCAGTAGAAATTTATATTCAAACCATCACTTCATTTCCAAGATGGGCGACAACAACCTCACAATTTATAAGCTACTTCCAGATAAGCTCGGATGAACTTATCTGATATTCCCCGTGATTTGATTAAGGAATTATTTTTATACAATAGTTCATCTGCCAATGAAACCGCCTTAAAGAAAATTTCAATTTTTTCAGGAAGAAATCTTGTTAAATAGTGGCTAATTTATTTTCTTTTAATTTAAAAATTGTTAAATTTATTAATAATAAATTTATTAAATTTATGTTAAAAAAATAATGAAAGCTGATAAATTAAACTGTGATAAAATGTTGAAGGATTTAACAGCTAGTTTTAAATTAAGATGTAGATTAAATAATTTACTAAAAATTCTTATCAAATTTTTTTTAATCAATTTTACACAATAAATGCAAGGGAAAGGAATAAAAAAATCTAACCACCTCAGCCGGGACTTGAATAAAGGCAGCCTCGGTGGTGTAATGGTTAGCATAACTGCCTGAAAAGCAGGAGTCCTGGCTGAAGTAGAAATTGTTGAAATAAGATTTTTTTATTCTATTACCTTGTATTTTGAATTAAATTTTCAAAAATATTGTTATCAATACAACTTATTGCTGTAGATTGTTTTTGAAATTGTATTATTTACCTCTTAATGTAATATTCATTATTATGTTGAATTATATATATATATAT
>KZ806923.1:768352-780995 GCA_000696205.2 Oncopeltus fasciatus | reverse complement strand
TGTATATAGATATATATTTTCTTTAAATGCATGCTTTATTTTTAGTACATGAAGTTAAGAAGTTCAAATTGTATTTTTTCTCTCATCATTTTTGTTTCTGAAGTATTTTATTTGTTTTAAATTTTCTCTATTGAAATTGCAGCACATTATTTTTAAATTAAAAAATAACATAGCTGTGAAATTAAATATATCTCATTATACTGATGGCATAATCCTTTTTGAAGCACTGAATATCATTTATAAAGTGATCAAAACAAAACCTATTTTTTGGTAATGAAAGAAATCTTGTTTTTCAAAAATTAAACTAAATATATTCATATAATTTTCAGTAACTTGTTTCTAATTTTTAGAAAATAATTTTTTCATTATTATGTTGGTTTTTAGGTTTATTCAAAATATACATTATTGCCTTATGAGGAGGCAAATTTCATGGTTATGGATATATGATTTGAGAGTATATTTTAAAATTATATTTTGCCTTAGTTATTTGATTTAATGAAGTTTTCTGTATTTGTTTAATCATTTTATCGTTATACATGTCAAGACTGAGTATTTTTTTTTTCAAGTTTTTATTATTAATTTCTTCTATTCCTTTATTGTTATGGCCTATATCCTACACCTAAAACATTTGAAGAAAATATTAATGATCTAATTGTACTTGAACTTATGACACTCTCTTATTTTTTTTTTTAAACTGTAGCATTCATATTGTTTCAGGAGACTGTGGAAGTTGAAGTTAGTGAAGCCTCATCCCCTGTTCGGAAGATATCCAGATTTCAAGTTAGCTGTGTTCCAGAAATTATTCCACCACCTTGTAAGTAATTTTGGAATTCATATTTATGGAAAAAGTTAAGTCTCCATCTCTTGTTTCACCTTGGAGCATTATTTGTCAATGCGCCATGGAGGATTGACCTGCATCCAAACAATGAAGTCTTCAGATGACTTCTATTTTTATTAAGCTTCTAAAATTCTTAAAAAGTTATTAAAGAACCAGCAAAAAATATTTTTGAAATTATAGGGTCTACTTCATTGTTAATCTGGTATTCTCAAAATCATAATTCTTCCGATGGCTAATTAATTGAAATTTTGGAGATTATTTATTTTTCCTGCTCTTTTATTTAAATATATTTTTATTAACTCTGGAAGATTTTTTAAAAGAAAAAATGATTTTACAATATTATTTTAACTTTAAAAATTTAATGTCAAAATAAACATATTAAGAACAGTGTTGGCAAATGAAACTTTTTACAAAAAAAAATCAGTTGTTTTGGAAATCATTACAAAAAAAAATTTCAAAAGAATCACCTTAGTCTCTAATACTCATTTTTAAAGGTAATATCAAGTTACGAACAGCAGGACAAATTTCCTCCTGTTTGATCTCATCATTCCTTTCTTTGAGATAGGCAAGGCCGCTTAATATGTTTTTGTGGGTAGAATTTTTGATTTTCCTCCCTAGATAATATTTAGTGAAATGAAGTCAAGAAAAGGGGACTCTTGGCACTCTAGGGAAATTTTCCCATTCAGTGTAGGTTGATTTTTCCAATTAGGGCTGAGTGTTATTCCCTACAATATAGTAGAAATCTGTTGATTCGTTGTGAACAGAAGCTGGGAAAGAAAAAATTTACTGTTTTCTGTAAGTATCGGACAAAGGCATTTAGTACAGGAGTCCAGCATTAGATTACTGTGTCTCATATAGTTTACATAAGTAGATTTTATTTTAATTGATGATGAACTAATGCTCTCCTTTTGGTCTTAAGGTTGATTAAACTCAGAGGAGAATTAAAAGATCACATGGTTTCACATTATAATTAATTCTTTATGTAAAAAATGTATGGCCTCATAGCCTAACGTCAGCAATTTTCATTTTACATTTTTCCTCAGCTCTGAAAAAAAATAAATTATGAATATTACACTAACCAAATCATTCTAAACCAACAAGGCAAATTTTTTTTTTTTTTTTTTTTTCAATTTTTAATATTTGTTTTGTTCATTTTGGCTGGTGTCTAGTTAATTTTTTGTACTTTTCATTACTTTCAATACTTTTCATAACTGAGGATTCCTGAAGTATGAAACATTTCTTAAGTATAGAATTTACTGCAATATGAAGCCAAATTATTTTATTTTCCCATTAGTTATAAATGTATATAGTACCAATTTTCATAATGTTTAGAAAATAGCTTTGACTGCCGGATAATAAAGTATAATTTTGCAGAAAATATATTTGTATATTTTTTAAATTTTAGATTTGTATGGTTTTTAATTTCAGATGTAAATTTATCAAATTTGATTATTGTAAAATTTTTATCTGGCATTTGTAAAACAATATTACCCTGATTCCATGAAGGTTACTCTTTATTCTTAATATAGCAATTATTTTATTTTTGCTTATTAAAAGAATTATTAATATAATGTTTTTTCAAGTCAAGTTTCTTTCTGCTTTAATAGAAATCATGTCTAATTCAACATTATAATTAACCAATTAACAATCATTGTTTTGAAAGTAATATTTTAGTACTGTAAGTAAAATTAAAATTACCAATTAATTTAAATAATAATTGCAAGTTAAGTTGTACATTTTATTTATTTTCTATAGAGTATATATGGTTTTTTCTATAAAGTTTTATTGGTTTTTAGGGTTATTGGTAAGCCACCCCTCCCATTACACTGATTTTGCTTTAAAAAAACTACTTAATCATTTAAATATATTTTATTTTTGTATGTTTTTTGTGAGATAGCCTTAAAGTTTTTATTGTGGTTGCAATAACATTTTCATTAATCTCTAGCGCAGTAGTAAACTTCTATTCCAGTTGATCTGATTTCACTCATTAATAAACGCCCTTTTTAATTTTGTATATAATATAGTATATTTATTTTGATTGCAAAAAGTACAAAATAGTTTTCTTAGAGTTCTAATTTTAAATTTTATGTTATAGATTAACCTTACACCATTAAAATNAAAAGATAATAAATAATAAATATATCTATATTATAGACATTTTATTAAGAATAAATTTTACAAGTGAGTGTATATTAAAGAAATTTTCAAAAGGTATGTCAAAACAACCTTTATACATAACTAAATTCCTTCAAAATTCACTAAAATATTTTTAGGTATTTGAGAACAACAGATAAAATAATTTAATTAGCATTAACAAGAACCTACTTTCTACAAATTTATTTCAAACTATTTATTACAAAGTCAAGTCATTCACTGAATCACAGAAGATATGAAGATATAAGATGCCTGCAAAAAAGTAATGCATTCATTACAGCAATCAATCCAAGCTTGTAACCAAGCCAAACATGTTTGGTGTTTCCGACTGAGGCTCAATTATTTTCGCTTAACTCATGTACCGAAAATGTAATGAAATTTTGCCCCACACCCTTTTCATCTAACTTAAACATTTCATTGAGATTTTATAACATTATTTTAAAAATTTTCCCTACATCCTTCTATGAGTACTTCTGCGGTAACAATATTTGTTTATTTTATTTTTTAAGCTGTTCCTGAGCCCCAGCCAAAGCAATCTGGAGTTATGAGCCCAACACATCATCTTGCTGTGCAAATTGCGAGTATCTTACCTACATACCATCACCAGGTAATATCCTATTTTTCTCTGTGCTCAATAATTGTGTTTTTTGATAAACTAGTTTTATTGTTGTAAATTATGTAGCATGCACGAGCTTAGTTTTTGCATGCTGTTTATCTCTTATTAGCTTTCAAAAGAAAAAAAAATCAGCTTTAAATTTGCATAGAATTTCATTTTCTGTATCTTAGTGATTTAGAAATCTTTTAAAATATATCACAATATTTCAATTTGCTAGACTTTTAATTAAGTTAATTTTGTTAACATTACCCTTAATCAATCATGATAGATATCACTGGGAATAATTTTTAATTCCTTGATTTTTTTTATGTAAGCAAATGGAGCTGAGTTAGTATTTTTTATCATTATAAAACTTTTTTAGAATAATTAATTAAATAAACTTTTAATAAGTTTTTCTAATTTCACAATTATAATAGGGCTAATCAATAAGGTAAATAGTTAAGTAAATTTGGAAGTAAGCTAAACAAATATGCCATGGAAAAAATATTAGTTTTAGTTTATTTACATCATTTGTTTCAAAAATGTTTCTTTGGGTCAAACTCAGTAAAATATCATATATCCAATAAAATAATCAAATTCATATTTTGTCAAAATTCAACCTAATTTTCCAGTTCTCATTACTTATTCAAACTTCTCTCATTACTTATTTAAAATTTTGTAAATTTTGATAAAGGCAGTTTTTTTCTTGTTTGGGCTAAAATTAACTATTTAAGCGAAATTTGAAATTAAAGGCTGTTTTGGTTTTTTTAGATTTAAAAATTGGTTATATATGTGTGTACCATAAACTTTGCATCATATATGCCACATTTCTGTAGGTTATTAATCTTACTAATTAACTTTATTTCCCCTATTAAGAAAGATATAGTGGACTTATACAAGGCAACTCTTGTTAATTTTTTCTTGCTGTTATATTCAGATTATAATTTCTGAAGAAAATACTTTTCATAAATTCAACTTAAATTCATTTACCTGCATCATGATCATATGATTAAATCAAGAAATTGTAATTGTATGTTTGTGATCTATATTTATACATATTTTTATTTTAATATATTGGATCTTGATGGCATCCAAATAAAACTTTTTTTTTTTAATTTTTGTATTGTGCATCGACTGCTGATGGTCATTAGCGCTAAAACATATTGTGTATAGCTTAATTGGACAATAGAAATAAACAAGCAAGGTATTGCTGTCATAAATAATTTTCAGTAAAAATATGATTCCAAGAAAGTTATGTTGGTAAATAAATTTTTCATTTCTTCATATGTTGTTAAAATTAGAATGCTCAGCACTAAAAAACTATAACAAGAAGACAACAAGAATATATAACAAGAAACTATAACAGACTGCTAACAATATAATATATCAGGTTTTGTTTATGAAATATATTATTAAGCACAATATTAACAAAAGGAATTATCAATCAAATTAGCTGAATATCACTATTGCTTATGTAACGACATTTCAAATATCTTACTTCGCTCTATAGTTGGGCTTGTTTTGGAGATTTGATAAATATCACAAATTTTTACGTAACTCTTATTACCACTTGTTAACTGAACATTAAAGCAAAGCTTGTTAAGGGAATTTTCCTTCCTTCCTTACTCTTAATAACTCTTTATCCCTCCCTTCACTCTCTCTCTCTCCCCCACTCACTCCCTTTCTTTTTCTCTCCCACACTCTCTCTTTCTTCCTCTTCCCTCCCTCCCTCCTCCTTCTCTCTCTCTCTCGTGCTGCGGTTACGTGCCTCTATTATTTTGTTAAATTATGTATTGTTCTAGAATGTATATAATCATGTCAAGGTACTTGTTCTCACTTTTTGTGTTAATTTTTTCCTAGTTTAATTTTCCTTTAGTTTATAAAGATCAAATATTATTTAAAAACATGTCTTTTTGTGTATTGATTAATCTTTATTAAACATGGTTGATAAATAGATGTTCATTTACAAGTGAATGAGTCATAAGCTTTAGAGTAAATATCTCTAAACAAAATTTAGTGAAAATATTAAATACTTGGTATGTTACGCTACATTGCCATTTCAAGCATTTTTATATAAATAATTTTTAGTATAAAATTATATTAATATATATCTATCAATTATCATTATTTTAATCATCAATTCTCAGCATTTATTCATACTTTTATTTCAAAAGAAATAATATATTGGGTAATATACATGTATATATTAATTCATTTTTATCGGATTATTTTATGGGTATAACATTGCACACTAAGGACAAGCAATTTTTTGGGGGATTCCTTATTATCTAAATAAATAAATAAAGCATAAATATCGAATTAATCTGTTGTATCTTTTCTTCCAATTTCATTTAACTATCTTGTGAATGTTTCAGTACTTTAAGTGTTACAGCTTGATAGTTTCTGGAAATACGAAAGCTATTTTATTTTCAGAGCGTGAGTAATGAGAAGTTCTCTAATCTAAGTTTTATTTTTTTTTTAAAATTTCAATTCTACTGTATGTATTTAGTAAGCTTTAACCTTAATATAATTTTGGACTTGTCCTATCTAAACATTTTTGTTGCAAATTCCTTAAGCTTGTAATTTCTCATTAAATCTATAACTTGAAATTTAGTTTTAATTATTTCCTTTTCAGATATGATATTTTATTTCTATATTGTTTTTTTCTATTTTACTTATATTAAGTATTTTTATATTATGAATTTTGTCTTTCTTTTATGTGAAAATAGTTTGAAACAAAATAAATTCATTATCAGCCTAATACTGAATTTAGTATTCTAGTTAGTATGGCAATTTATAAAGTAAAAGGATAGGATAGATTATTATATTATTAAAATAATCTGTTAAATTAAGTATAATACATTTTTCCCATAACAATTATTATAGAGTGCTCAAATATTGTAAATTTATATTTTTAACTTGCAAGTTAATTTTGTTAACATTACCCTTAATNTAGTAATAATGGAAAGCATATAACCTAAAATAAATTTAAAATTATTTTTCTATGTAGGTGTTGAAATCTGACAAATTATAATATTATATTATACTGGGAATGTTATATTCAGTCACAATGAAAAATACAATTTACTCCGACTGAGGTACCATCAGCTATTGTCACCAAACAATTAAAAATATTTAAAGCTATTATAATATAACAAGTCAATATACATTAAAGATAATCTAAAAATTTGTAATAAATAATTAAAATTAAAATAGTCAATATAAATAATTCTATATATTATAATAATATACTGAGGTTTACAGTAAATCAACTTATTTAATTTTAATGATGATTTCACTAAGTGATAATAAGTATTAACTGAAACTAAAATAGTTATTACTTTTTTTTTTTTTTTTTAACTGATCATACAATCAGACCGAAGAATCTAGCCGAACTGATTCCATAAGTTAAGTCTCAGGGATCCCCCCCCCCCCTCTATAAGTCCATTTTTTCTTCTCACGTCTGAGGATGGGACTGTTGAACACTTCAGAGATTAGTTCCGCGTCTTACTTGAAGTTAGAGGGGGTAATCCCAGTGACGTGTGGGACTTATCGGTTCACTTAGGTCCTTCAGTCTGATTGTACAATCCAATATAATATAAAAAAATTGGTAATAATTATTTTAGTTTTAGTCAATGATTATCTTCACTTAGTAAGAAACCAATTGAGTAAGTTGATTTACTTTACCTCATTACTAATTATTTATATTGACTTGTTTAATTTTGATTTTTAATAGCCTTAAATATTTTTAATTGTTTACTGACATTTTTAAGTAGCCGATGTTTTTTTTATGTGTTTGTAGGCCCTATAGAAGGGAATAAATTTCCTGAAACATTGGCATAAATTGGTGTTTTTTCATTGTGACCAAATACCACATTCCCAGAATAATTTAATGTTCAGTCTGTTTTTATTAATATTTAAATTTAATGGCGTAGCAAATAGTCTCTGTAAAATTAACTTGAGAATCATTATTCATAAGAAAAAATAGCGTATAATATACTTTATTTACTTATATTAATGCAAAACATATAATAATCTTTAAAATAAAATTCTATTATTTTTCTTTTATTTTATTAAAATGTATTGATTTCATCAATTTATTTTTTATCAAAATAAAATTAGGGATATTTTACTAAAAGATTTTAGAATATTTTAAATAGATCTCTTTTGATGAGCAATTGCCTAAAACTAACATTTGAATAAAGGAATATAGCTCTCTANATATTTTGGAGAAAAAAATTTTTTTAATTTAATTAAGTGAGTACTTATTGTGAAGGAAAGAAATATTTAAAAAAAAAAATAAAAAAATAGCCTTGCAACCACAAAGTTCATATTATTTAATATTGATGAACCATTCAGTTAAGATTCACTTTTTTAATATTCATATTTATTCCCAGGCCGCCTTAATTCTTATAAAGGAGATTGTTCTTTTATTTGAATAACTTTAACTTACATCATGATAGCACTAATAGAAAAATGTATATTTTAAAAAATGGGGTTATATATTGTCTATGAAAAGACTATTCAATCAAAAGGAATAAAAAATTTGATTATGCTTTTAATTTTCTATCTTAGTCATTAAATCAGGGTTTTTTTATATCATTGCACATGAAAGTGAAACTTAATTTATTTTAGATCCAAGTAAAATTAGAGCCTAATTATATTTCTCGTATCTGGAAAGGAATTAGCTGCTATTTATTTTGAAAGACTCTCTCGAGCCATTATTGGATTGAATTGTTGATTATAGTGTAAGTAAATAAATTTTTATTTATCCCAGTTTCTCATTCAAGTTCATAGTTGTTATAGTATCATTTAATTGATAAAAGCTTAATAAAACTTTTTCATTTTTATTGAAATATACCACAAGCTTCATAAACACTTATTTGTGGCTCATAAACAATAACAAAATATTTTTTTCACTGAATGAACTTGCCAAGAATGAATAGTCGTGTCTTCGATCATTCCCTGGGAGCTGATCAATCCTGTGCTAACGAGTGTGGTTGGTTCGTGAACTCTATGAAACTTAAGAAGTATACATTCCATCTCTGATAAATAAGTAATATACTAGTGGAAGGAAGGTTTTTCAAACTTTCATGCAAGATGATCAAGCAATTTGTGTTTAAAGTTTTATTTTAATTTTAAAAGACTTAAGTTACTTCCTTATCTGGTTAGAAAAAAGTAAAAATACAATTTTTTAAATCTTAAAGATCTCTAATAGCAGATTTTCTCTTTGTGGAATCTTTTTTTAATTAATCTCTTTAATTGTCTTAACCTATATTTGTGATTCAAAATAAGATTAACCTAGCCATAACTACTTACAGTATGTTATCAAGAAAACTTCCCATGTTCTCACGTGGATTTTATAATTAGATTCTCCTTTATGAGTTTAGAATGCAAACATAAATATAACTTTATTTTCTTAGGTCTTGTAATTATTAATATTATTTTCAAGCCTGAATTAGTACAATAAGAATATTTTCCCGCCTTGCCTTTAGTGTGAATACCCCTAATATCTGCAATTATTGATAGACATTTTTATCCAAAAAAATCACATCAATAAAAAGTTCTTTCTTGTATAATTAGTACCTAATTTAACAAAGGATGTCAATTGCACCTCTATTAATCCGAACATATATGTCTCAAATAATCTCAGAAATGAATGAACACACATAAAATCATTTTAAAAAATCCATCCCGAATTTCTCTTAGATTCATCCATTTTTCCTGCAAAAGCAGAAACCTCTCAATGATAAGCAAAACTTAGTTTGGTAAAAGAGGGCTTAGAAAACCCAATTGATTTTTTATCCCAATTTTTTGAGTAAATATCAATTTAATTTAGTCTTAATCTAGACTGACATCCTGATTCCACCTCTAATTTTGTGAAAACATCATTGAAAAACAGTCAAAAAATATTGAACAAAATTATATTAATTATAATGTACTAAGAATATTGTATGCTATAATTGTTTAACATTTTTTCTTTGTATTATTTTAAATAGCTACTGGTTAAAACTATAAGGATAGCATGTTTTACTTGGCTTTATTTATAATATATTTTTTTAGTAAGTTTAAATAATAAAAAATGACAAATATTTCTACAAACTCTTTATCTATGGAATTAATTATCAAATTTATTTTTTTTTTTTAAATATCATAATATACTTAAGAATACAAAATTCACTCTGCTGAATATAGAACTGTACCAATGCTTTTATCTTTTCTATGTAAAATATTGGAAAAGGTTAATTGAATGTTATATTTATCTACTGTCACTAAACACCCTTTTACTCTTGACTATAACTATTCCAAGATTTAGTATTCAAATAATACCTTAATATTAGTAATATAATAATGTAAAATAATTATCAGGAGTGAAAATACAAATGCATAAAATAAATAAACTAAGATAGTATATGCCTTATGTTAGTATTTGAATTGCCTTTAAAAAAACAGTGATTTTAATTAAAATTTATGTTTTAAAATTTGTTTAATATTTGTTATCATTTTATTTCTAAACAAATAAAGACAGCTTAAAATTTCTGCAAAATTTTTCTTTGGGGTCCAAAAAAAAGTTATTTTTATAGGATTTTCCATTTATAGGTATGGACAATGTTAAGTCTACTTTTTAAACATTAATTTTATATTTCTTATGCAGAGCAAATATAGTCATTATGCATGAATTCATTTATTCATGAGTGAGTTCATTGCAGTCAAAAGCAATAAAAATAAGCTCTAAAAATAAAATAGTCACTTTAGCCTAAGTATTTTTTGTACATATTAATATTTCATTAGTGTTCATATTCCTACATATAATATATATGTAAGTGGATTTGGTTATACACATTACCTAAATATTATTTGTATAATAAATGTTATAAAATGCCCTCCGCTACACATTCATCACATCCAGTACCTTCATTGTCCCATTAGTTGTTAACATAATGTGTTAATATTATGAAACTATCATTTTAGGTTTATAAGAAAGCTTAGCTATTCTTTTTCATGCTGCATTATTTTGAACTAATGTCACATATCAAATTAGATAGTTTATGATTTAGTATTAACTGAAACATTATTTAATACCAAAGCAGACTTTTAACTTATGGGGATTAGTAGTTATTTGAACCCGTTCAAATAAACATTCAACTGCCACAATTTTGAAGTTTATAGAAGAATTATTACAATAGAAGAATAATTAATCTCATGAATGCCTCCAGAGAAAAAATTATTTGACTTTGAAGATAACCAACCAGCTTTAGCAGAATCTTGGGCAAGCATAAATTTATATAAGTTTTATAAGAACCTTAAACTTGCATAACCTTCATTGCCAGTACATTCTGACTAAAACCTTCCTTTAGCAAATTAAACATTTAACAGAAATGGAATGTTCATGTTGAAATTGTTTTTAAATAAAGAAATTACTGCATTTTAAAATTACAATAAACTCTTGGATATCTCTAAGGACATCACAAATCTATGAAAATAAAAACAATTAATGAAAGGGTCTAAGGACCTAACATATCCAAATTAATTTGTTAATTATGAAGAAATTCAATAGACTGAAGTATTACAAAAGTGGTGAAGAAATAATATTTTGGTTTTGAAACTAATAAAATATAGATTTAGATATTTTATCCAGAACTTAGAAGCTTAAGAATCTCAGAAGAAATTAAAAGTAATTTTTGCCAGTAAGTTGCGAGAGAGTCTGGGCAGTAAGTATACTTACAAAAAACACTAGTATAAGGTATGAGCCGGCAGGGATGCTTGGGGGGAGTATTATGAGCTAATAAACTATTGAGAAAATGGCAAAGGGCGTGAGGCGTTGGCCGAGTGAAGGGCGATTGCACTGTGAAGAGAGGCGCCCCTCAACAAGGAGACAGCCTAGAACTCTTGGCTCTGGCGAGATACTTCATCACACCCTCGTCAATAAGGCCAAGGTAAACGTTCTCATTTACTTGTACTTTATGACAAGGTCTCTTTTCAATCAAGCCTAGAACTAAGGAAGTTTCTGCAATCATCTAGTTATGATTATGCATGAAATTTTTTTCTCTATTTAATAAATTAATGAGCACTATTGTTATGCACAAGAGACTTATTTTTAGGTCCAATGGCTATGGTCTCCATAAGATGTCTTTGACCACCAGCCATAACATCCCTCAATAAACCATCACAGTTACTTCTATTCAAGAAGGGTGCTGCAAAGTGGGTTGATGTTTTATTTTTTTACTGTGTATATTGAATCAACTATGGATATTAATCAGTAGTTATTTATTCTCTGTTAGCTATTTAAGTATAGAAGGTGAAAGATTCATGTTTCCTCTGGTGGTTTAGTGTTGACAGGTAAGGTTGGTGGAAGTATGTAATGCAGAGGAAATTTACATGGAAACAGACCATAGGTTGTGAAGTAACTTGCAAATAAGACAATACTTTTTTTTCTACCTGATGTGGACAGATAACTGAGTAAAACTATATTTGTTACGGGTTTTCTAGTTGGTCTGAATACTGTTTAGCAACACTTATATAATAGGCTGGTAGTCGAAAGTGACCTTGTATTGTATATTAACAATCCTTATCCATTTATGTGGCTGCTTCTTATGCTTCGAGGGCTCTCTCCTACCTAGGATTTGTCTCTCTCTTTTGCTTGGTTTGTCACAGTTGTTTGTTTCTTCGGGCATTAAACTTAATTAAAATACCTTTATCACTCTTTTAGTATAGTGTTTGATGTCAATACACAAGTGGCCGCAATTTTATTTTTTCTACCAAATTGAGAAACTTTTGCCATGGCACCTTTAAAAAAGAATGAGTTACAGAAAAATTTGAACTATATAACTGCTAATTCATCTTCATTTAATAGGTCGAGAATTTGTTGAGGTTCGGTCAAAGTGGATCCAAAAAATAAATAATAAAAAAGAAGTGTATTTTTTATTATCTGTCAACATTAATTAATTAATAATTTCTATGGTCAAAAACTCTCCATTTCATCTTCAATTATTTTTCTCTCATATTATAATTTTAAAAATCTAATATCAATAAAAATGCATATATATATGCAAAAC
>KZ806923.1:739246-760141 GCA_000696205.2 Oncopeltus fasciatus | reverse complement strand
ATACTGATTTTTTTTAATTTATTTTAATGCTCTGAATATTTTAAATTTTGGCTCAATAAATTATAAATGTTATTATACATTAATACCAGCATTTATTGAAAATATAACTTTAAAATCGTACTGTGAGAAGATAATGACTGAAATATTTCTTGTTAATTATTTTCATGATATTTCTTATTATTATGAATAATGATTTAAATAGAAGGCCAAGAATATTGCCAAACAAAGAAAGCCAGTGACTGAAAGGTCTTTTTATTATTATTTTTTATTTTATAAAATAAGTCATAAAAACTTCTGTTGACAAAATTATTTGAGGCAAATGACTAATTAATTGCTGATTGGTACTTATTTGTATACTTTATGTGACATAAATATTTTAGAAAGCATAATCTAATTTAATATTTAAAAACAAAAAGCTAATCTGAGGAAAGGCTTTTCTGAAAGAAGCTAAGTTGAGTTGGCTTAGTTAAGGTGATAAGTGCCCAATGTTGATGAAAAATGGGCTAAATGAGGTCAGTAATAATTATAAAGAGCATTTATAGTCCTAGTACTTCGTTTTTACAGACAAAAGGTAGAACTTGAATCACTGCAGAAGAGGCACAGAGAAGAAATGGAGGCCCTTTGCAAACAGCTGTCAGTACCTCCTCCTTCCCACCCAGGTAATCCTTTTTATAATGTCCATCTCTCTAATCCTTTTCTTTTTCTTCAACTTCTGTATTCAATTTATTGAATTTTACATTTGTTTCTGGTCTGGCTTTTTTAAAGATATTTATAATTTTGAAAGTTTGATGTTAGTCATGAATGTCTTGAATTTATAGAATGTTCTTGAATTTATTTATTAGTTGTGCATGATTTGCCCTAGTTTTTTGTTTTTAGACATTGGATTTGTTATAAAATTTCATTTTACTTAATGAAAATGTTACTTGATGCTACTGTGATTAATATAAACTTAAATTAAAGTAAGCATAAGCAAATTATTATTTAAATTATCTTATTAAAATTTTATAAAATCTGAAATAAATAAGGGGTTTTAGTAAATTAAGATATTCTTGATTCAAGAAAATTGATTTTTTTTTTTTTGTGGCTATTAAGGCCAATGTAATCATTATGTTTTAGATGATTACATTACTTGAATTTGTGCAATATTAAGTTGAGGGCCTCCCAGAATCCGTTGGTGGACCTCTGTTCATCGTGGTCATCGGACTAGGCTCTCTCTGTTGTTGATATTAATGTTGATTGGTCTCTATAACTTCTACAATATTTCTATAATGTTGTATTGGTCAGGTTCATAGAGTTCATCTTCAACCAACCATTCAGTAGATCTGGACTTATCACAGAGAAATCTATTATCGATTTGTGCCTCAAGTAAGTTTTGAGTCAAGAAGAATCAGTTAAGGATTCTGTCTCTGGTCTGTGTGAGTTGAGTACCAGGTGCTATTATGACCATTGAAATCACCTTGTGGATAGACTGGGAATGAAAGTTGTAAAAGAGAATCACTTAGTTGTTATTCTTTGAATGGTTTGTTTGGTGGAAAGTAGATGGGGAAGGTAAGAATGTTGTTATCATTAGAAATAGATTAGTGATTTTAATTCATAAGATTATTTTCTAATTTCTTTTCTTTCTTTTTTTTTTAGTAGTCAAACAGTGAATTAAATTTCACTCTGAATAGGTAACAGTGAGAAAAATAACATTTTATAAAACAGTTTGTTTTTGTGGGATGTGGTATGAGAATTCCGATAATATATTTTCTGCTTATTGACAAGAAATTTTTGTTTAGTCCTAATTTTGTCATTTTATTTATTTTTTGTTTAGAAGTAAGGCATATTATAATTAATTTTCTTAATCTTGTCCTGGTGGGGTGTGTATAAATAAATAACTTGTTTTATTTGACTCATTTCATAAGAATGTCATGATAAATAATTCAATGATATTTCAACTGCTTAAAAAGTTTGGTTTCCTTTTAAATTTAAAACTATATAAATTTAAAAATTAAGTTCAAATAAGCACAAAGTTTCTAGTATTTCATCGAAAGTTAATAAACATGTTTCATTTTTTTTTTTTTTTTTTAATCACTAATAAATTTTAAAACACAGTACCAACTTTTTTTTTAGTGAAAATTTAAATTATCTTAAAGAATTTTTATTTCTGAAGAACATAGTAATAATAATAATTCATTATTAAATAAGAATGAAAATATTCATTTTTTTAAATTGGAAATCGGATGAGAGAGAGATGAAGATTTATAATCGTAATATCTGTGTTGCTATTTGAGTTATGAAAAAGTTTACAGAACAGGTGTAAAATTTAAATTTCTAATGTTTATGTTCTATAATATTTTTATGAAAAATGCTTATTTAGTAAGAATTTTATGAGTGTTACAGTGGGTGAGCTCTACTTTCCCAGCTAGCCTAGAGCAAACCCTAGCAGTAATTTATTTTATTCTTATTGTTCTTTCTAGAATCTAAATTAAATGTCCTTTTTTATTCTTATTATCATATAGTATCATCTTGAAATGAAAAGTGGGAAATCTGCTAAGATTGTGTTGCTCCTGCATAACAAACTCTTTATTCATGACTGTAACCCCATATCATTACCTAAAATTTCAAGAATTTCTTCATAAGAGCAACATCAATAGCAAAAAAATATGTGAAAAAATTTCTAATTAATAAAATATTTTTTGAAACTGTATTTTATTTTTATGCCCTAAAATTTAATATATAAACAAAAATAACATAAATAAATGTGGCTAAGAAAGACAAAACTACGAAAGAACAAGTCTGAGCAAAACTAATTGTGAGTAAGCCTAATAAGAATCTGAGCATAACTAGTTATGTATAATGTAACAATTGAAAATGATGTTTTATATAAATCCAAATTAATTAGACTTAAGTAGATACTTGATTGTATGTTAATTAAGAAAATATAGTATTCCTTCCAGCTATTAGATAAGCTTGCTTGATTCCTTCTCCTCAAACTAAAATAGTTGAGTTGTTTGTTCTCTAGATTGTGCTTGACAGTTCGCCCGAACTTCAAACTCCCCGTACTGCAGCATCCTATAGACTGATACTATAATTGTTACCCCTGATACCAGCGTATTTCCCCATCCTATCATCTCCCAACAAATTTTTTCATGCCTGTAAGTTTTTATAACTGTTTTTAGTTTTATTATGTTTACCAGTAATTTTAACAATTTTATATATTTATTTTACATGCCTAATTTATGCGCTGAAATAGTATTTTTAGATTCTTAAATTCAATTACTTTTATCCCCTTTAAAATATATTGAATACAAATAAAGATATTATTAAATGATATAAAAGTAATTAATTTAATAAATTCCTTAATTAACAATGGTGAATCTTTGGAATTAAAATATAATTTTTTTTTTTTAAAGATGGGACTAGATCCAAATCCCTATCCAATGTCAGACGCATTAGATAGGAATGTTAACTCTAATCTGTGAGAAGTGTCTGAAACTTCTCCCTAGAGATATCCTTGCCTCCCAGGTTAACGAAGTAGTTGACCACGACCATTGAAAGGCGGACTGAATGCATTCACTTTCTTGAGTGCACACCATAGAGGTTTTACAACACCTGTGACCTTTAATAATAATCAGAATATGTATAATAATATTCTACTATTATTATTTTAACAAAAAAAACTTTAAGGCATAGAGGGACTCAATCTCCCGCTTCTGACTACTAACCAGACATGATAATCTTTGCACGTGGGCCCTACTCCCGCCATGTTGTAAACTTCTCCCTTTAGGTCTTATACTCTCCAAGGTGTGTAAAATAGTTTGCCACAACCAGCAAAAGATGGACTAAATGGAGACTTATACTGCTATTACTACACCTCCGATTAGTTTTGCTAAACTACTTCACACTCCCAGAAGGCAAGGAGACGTTTGCCTAAGCGAAATTAGGGCCCACATATTGCAGAGGTTAGTACGTCTGTCTGATTAGTGATCAAGAAATGCGGGTTCTGCTACGACCTATATAAATTAATTTCAAGTTCATTTAGCAAATAAATGACAACATAAATCATAAAATGAATTTATCTGTCTATAATCAGGACAAATAGGCTGATGGGGATAGAGAGAGACTCATACTCAACAGTGTCTACATCTTAACTACTGAGTCATGAGACCCGAGTCTCTCTCGGGGGGGAGATTTCTGATGGGGGATCACTCTATTTGCCCTGACGAAAGCCTGAAATTCAGGCTAAAACTTTGGCTAAAATAAATACTTATGGTTACAAATGAGTTATTAATTCTTTAAACTACCAAGACTAAATTCCTGGTAATCTCTTCATAATTTTTTTTTTTTTTTTTTTTTTCTATTTTAAACAATCTTTTTTCATATTTTTTTCTAATATATAAGGTGGTCCCAAATTTAATATTCTCGAAATCAAATATTAGAATAACATGATTTTGCACTTCTTAATGATAATCCTCCATATCAGAATTGTTTTTCGGCATATTAATTTTGGTAAAACATGTGGCATGAGTTGAACGTGCTACTAGTTATGCGAAGACAATTGTTTCTTTCAATTATTCTGATATTCAACACAGTCAAAAATTGTAGCAGTCGGTTTCTTTAATTTCCATCAATGACTTGATAAATAACAGAATTTTTAATGGTTGATTTTGTAGACACAGAAAAACGAGATTATAATTATAATGTTTTATGACTATCTTTTGCAACGGTATCAATAAAGTAATGCTACTGAGTATTATAATATTTAATATGACAATAATTGCTGAAAGATACAATCCCTAAATAATAAACAAACTTTGAGACTCTCATGAATATTTCTTCTTCTTTTATTTAGTTAATTATTTGAGCATAAAGAGGGCATTAGGTGACAGACAGCTGGCCCAACTAAATAGTGAGTTTTAAGTTAGTGAGTTCTACATTTTATACAATAAAATTTAGTGGTCAGTTAAAATGAATCATGAAATCATAATATTTCAAATTATGAGAATTATATATTAGTGAGATATTACTATGTACATGGTAGAGATCCTCACATTCTAACCTTCTCATGTTCTAAACAAACACCTCTCTTATTAGTCTTTCTCCTACCCCTATATATTCTGACATTTAATAACTGAAGAGAAAGCAGGAGGCAGCATACAGGCATTATTGGCATTCGGAGGATCATGATGAAGCATATTTATAAAGACTTGTGTAATAGAAATGAGATTTTTTATTTGGAAGGCTCGATCTCAATACATTCATGATTCTTTTCCCTTCTCTACTAACTTGAAGTTAAAATGGAAAATTATTCAAAACATATCTCTCTGCCAATCCACAAATCATCCTTTTTTTTGTCAGTCTGTCTCCCAAATTTATCCTTCTTTTCACCTCCATATATCTAAATTTCTACATTTAGAACTCTATACTTCCCTCCTCTGGGAAAAGAGATATAGATAAACTCCTGAACAAGCTTTCAAACACTTCCTCATTAAATTAATCAAATTCCTTTATTCTACTTTTTGTAGAATTTGAATTTTTAGATGTTTTTACATCTTGGGATAACAATTGATCACACTGGAAACCTCCAATTTCCCAAATCTTTCGACATATCTTTTTCCATATTTTCTGCCACAATTGATGTCTCCTTCTTCATGCTATCAAGAAACTCCTAGTTTTATCCCTAATTTCCCTTCTCTTTGTATTTGACTATGTAGTTTAAGGTGGAATCACAGAGGAGTCCAAGAATAAATTAAAATTATTGGTTAGTGAACAGTTGTGTTAAATTAATATTCTTCAGTGACTTGCCTACACATCAATTTAAAGTGGCTTTATTCCTCCTTATGCAGGGCTCCTGTCCTCAGAAATATTCTTTCCACAGAACTGTAGGATGCAATAGATCCATTCTCAGGAGTGTCTCATTCCTCATTTCTTCTATTTTTATGAAGATTTTATTTTTTTGTGTCTGTACTTATGGTTTTTCTTTATTTGATCTGTATGTTATTTCATTTATTTGTAATGCATTTGTGTATTTTTATTTAATTTATTTCTAAAGCCAAATGACCATCCATTTGTGATATAAATTGTTAGCAAATGTGTTCTATATGAGAGTAAAGGCTAGTCAGGGGTTTGGTCTCGGGAGCTGAAGAATTAAAAACTGATTTGAAAACAAAAAATAAAATTTTTTTTATTTTCGCCAACATTTCGGCCTAAATTTCAGGCCTTTCTCAGGGTTGAGTATCAAAAGATAACATACAAAAATAATATAGAAACATGACCAAATGTTATAATACAACACATGAATAAATAAATGAAATGATAAAACTGTGTGTAATCAACTATATAAGAAGTATGAAAACTGAATACTGGACATTGTAAAAGAAAAATACATATTATGAAAGTAACATACCAAATGGAGTGATGAGGAAAGTGTCATGACTGTAGTGTTTAAATCCTGATATCTCTGTTATTTTTAGCTTTACAAAAAAAAATGCATGCTAAGAAAAACATTTAAAAATGTAATTTTGTGTGTGTGCGGATACTTTTAAAATATAGTAACCAAATTTAGGCTTATTGTTAATAACTTTTACTTTTTTATTTTAAGGAGTGGGGTCTCCCAATATATTATATATATAGACTAAATGGAGACTTATACTGCTATNATTATATATATATATATTTATTACAGTAGCTACAGCAAAAAAAAATTGTTTTACCCACCCTTGACATTTCAGGTTATTCTATTCATCTGATTTCACACAGTAACAAACTCACCTTTCATTTTCCATTTTAACATGATATGGCAAATTTCATTAAGAAAAACAATTTATTGTGGCTTAATACCTAACATTTTTAAAAATTTAAGGTTGAGATAAACCACCACTCCTAATTATTTAATTTTTCTGTGGAACTGCTAAAATGAAATAAATGAAAATGTTTTTTTCTGATGATTTTTTTAAAACCAAAATTTACTTTCAGAGATATTAAATGTTTTTAAATAATAAACATTTTTTTTTGGAAATTTCAGATATATTGCCTTGGAGGAAAAACATTTGTAAATACTTTCCAGAAGATTTGAGGTTGATATCTCAACCTGACAATTTTCTATAACTATTTGTTTAAAAAAAGTCATGCTCAAGTTCCATAACCAAATCTGTTGAATTTCATTAAAATAAATATTAGCCCCACTCCAATGCTCTGATATTGCTCCGTAACTAAACTTAGCCTTTAATTTTATATTTAAAAGCTACATACAGAATTTCATTATGAAAAACTGTAAACTGTGTTCTGTAGAGTGTTGACATACACGCGTGTGTGTAAATTTTAGTGGCTATTTTCAGTATTTAATAAGTAGGTTTGTGGGTAACACTAAATATTTTCAAAAATCTGTTATGGAAATAATCTTAATATTATTTCTTTGAAATTCGCTAAAACATAAACCTGTTGTGCAAGGAATTTTGAAGGGTTTTTGGTTAGAAAAAAAAATTAATTTTTGAGTGATTAGTAATAAATGTGAAATACCTCACTCTTTTATCTCTTATAGAATAATTTGTAAACTGTGATAATGTTTGCAGGTGGTACCACTGGAAGTCTGGAGGGTTTCTCCACAGCACCCCAATCTCCAGATCAGGCTTCCCAAGTTCCTTCTCCAAGTCCCTCCTTACACATCTTACATACAACTTAGGAGTAACAATAAAGGCTAGTCCCTCAACGCTTTAATCTTGTATTTTATGTATTTATTATCTTTTTAAAAGTGAAAGAGAAATTGAAATAGATAAATAAGTGTACATATAGTTTAGTTTGAAAATAAATTTTGAGATAATTATAGGAATAAACATTAATTTTTTATTTTAAATTATTTCCTGTAATTTATATAAATATGTAAACTTGTTAACAAAGTTATGTATTACAATAAAAGTGCTTGTTCTGTTCTTGACAGATATATATTTATTAAGATTTTATCTCGACAGAGTTACTAGTCAACTTTTGTCTTTGACTGGATCAATGTTAGCTTATTATGCATGTCATATAATTGTCTAGATTTTTTTATTTGCTTACCTTGTTCCACGTTAGAAACAAATAATTTGAGAAGCCTAACTAGTATTTAATTTATTATTGTATTACCTTTTAAGACTGAAAATGAACAGCAGGTTACAGGTTGATTGTTATGTAAATGCAATGTTTCAAATATGTATTTTCTTGGCACATTTTCTTTAATCCTAAAGAAAAGTTTTGAAAACTATAATAAAATCATAGATTATTGTAAATAGAACCACACTCATGTAATTATTTGTTTATGTTAAATGTATTCAATATTTTACATAAATTGATGCATTATTTTATGAAGCTTCAATGTGATTAGTGTAATTTTTATCATTTTATTAAATTATATAATTTAACATATAAATTAAATATATTTCAGTTAATGAATTTCATTTTTTCCCCCTTTTATTGGTTATATTGTAGATGAGTTAACTATTTCACTTAAAACTATGTGAACCAATAATCTGTTGAGCATTGATTAAAGAAATTTCTTTGTAAAATAATTAAGTTGTAACTAATTGCTTACTTAAAACCGTAAATTACCGACATAATCATCCTTATCTTTTGATATTGATGAAAGCTTTAGGAGAAAGAATATATAAATTCATAGTTGTTATTAATTTTTAAAAAAAGTTTGATAGTATTGAATATCATTAGTGCTGAAAAGACAATATTTGGAGGATATGACAGTTTCTAATTTGCAATTCTCATTAGTTTTCTAATTATCAAGCTCATTAAAAATTAGCCTTTAAATTAAATTAGCTATATTATTATTATTAAACTAAAATAAATAAGGCATTTGAAGCAGCTTTTTTTGTTTTTATAGATGATAAATTGATATACATGAATTAAAGATCTGTAAAATAGTTTTTAGATATACCCTTCAAATTTTTAACGTATGCAAAAACTATTTTATTCATCTTAAATGCTATCAAAAAAATTAATTAAGTCAAGAATCATATCCTCTGCTAATATTTTTCTTCGGAAGGGGACATGAGGATATAATAGCTAAATCTGAAAAAAAAAACAGCCTATTAAATAAGTCTTTATATCTTAACTTCTACTTGTTTTCTGGTGAAAAAATGCATATATTTGAAAATTTTTGAATTGCCACTATTCCTGTCAACCTAATCCTCTTAAATTACCCAAGAAGCAAACTACTTAATTTATAATAGGACTGTGCGCAAATATGTTAAGCTCATTGGCATGAATGGGTACCGGGAGAGTATCTTTATTTTTAAAGAAAGCAAATTCTTAAACAGTTTAAGGTATTCTATTTCAAGTTCTCTTCCAACTGAGTGCAAGCAATGTTTAACTAAAAAATATTTTATTAATTTAGCATAAGCACCAGCCACTTTAGGATTACTTCCATTAATGCTCCTCCCATTACTTGTTCTGTTGATGACTGGAAACAAATGAGTCATGACTCAACAGACATTATCCATGGATAATGCCATCATAAAGTACTGCATTAATTAATTAATTAGAAATGACAAAAAGAAACACAAGGCTAGGCTATGATATTAGCTTTGACTTCTGCAGTATTTAAAAAAACATAAATTTATGGGATAACCATTGAAGATAGGACAAAAGATAAGGAACAAAAATAGTAAAGCTTAAAGCATTCAGCAAAATTGAATAAACACTAAGTAAAACCATTTGTTCTCGCATCCAAATGGTTTTACTTGGTGCTTATTCCAATTTGCCGAACGCATTAAGCTTTACTATTAATATGCACCGGAGAACACCAGGCTCTAATAGAATGCTGACCACATCTTTAGTATAGTTTAATTGAGAATAAACAAACCTTTAACTTATTTTCCCCTGGGCTTCTAAGGTCTGTTGCAGGACATATTTATTTTTTTGGAGGTTTAGGATGTCTAGGTAACCCATGCACAGGTCTTTAAATAGTTGAAATATTTTTGTAATTAAGAGGGAAAAAACCTTTCAAAGCCTTGGTCTTTACCCTATTAGTTTTAATATATTTCTGCCTATGACATATTGCTTCTTATAAATTTTAGTCATTTTTTTGACCTAGCAAACTTGTTAGCTCTTGATGTATGCTAATAATTGTTCAGTCTTTTTCATGGTTTTGCTAATTTCTATTAAAGGTTATTTTTAACTTTTTTATGCAATCTGTTTTAATATCATAGCACATCATCAGGTGCATCACCTTGGCAAGTATTTTTTATTAGAAAAGTTTTTGAAGGTCATTTGATAGCCTCATTTATGGCTCTCAAAAAATAAAGCCATTAATAATGTCACCAATAAATCAAACTTAAGTAATAATGTTGATACATAATTAGCCTAGCAGATTTTGAGCAAACAGCATCCCAAGGCATTGAGAAAAGTTTAGCTAGAATTATATTTTTGAATGGATTGATGTGTGCAAGACTGAAGAAGATAATGATGTCAAGTAATGTAGACTCTGAAAAATACTACAAACTGGACCATATTCCAGCTAAACAGAGTTATTATTTTCCTGGTTATTAACAGTATATTCTCTCTGGGGCTTGAAAATAGGATCTGAAACAAATGATTAAAAAATTTTCCTTTGGTCATTCAGATCTCATTCTATCCTCATGCTTAGTTTGTATACTAATAATCATCATCTACTAATAATGTAAGAGTAAGTCGCAGGCCATGATACAGGTAACAGCAATTCTCAAGTTTCATTTAGAATAGAATTCAGTCCGAGTTTATTTTTGAGCAAAATTGAACAGATAAGCTGCTGATTACCTAATATGTCAAGTGAGAGTAAAAAAAAAAAAAAAAAATTGCATATTAGTTTATNGATCAAAAAAAAAAAAAAACTTTTTTTTTTTTTTTTACACAGGGAGCATAATATTCAGTTTAGACAAATGAAACTTAACAGAGATTTCTTTATTTATAGAATGAATATATTAAGAGTTACACAGCAAAATTGAACAATTGGGAGTGGGACAGTAAAGTGGAAACATTCACTTTAATATCCTAAAAGCCTTTTTTAATTATTAAATAATCAATTTTAAATTTAAAATGAAAGGTTAGGTTTCTTATTGAGCAAAATCGAATGAATAGAAAAGCATGAAAAAAGACAAGCATAATAAGCAGGAGAATAAAAAGTCTTTTGCTACGGACAAAATATTTAGCTTTTCAAGTAATGAAACTAAAAATATATTTATTTAATGATAAAATATATAATTTAGGAGTTAAAATTGAATTAAAAGAAGGAGTTTACCTGAACACTCAATAAAATTTAAAGGTCTAGAGGCCTCAATTAATTGTTTTCTTAATGAAATTTAGTATACTACTTTTAAGTTAAATAAAAAAAGAAAGACTGTGTTCTTTATTAAGAGAAATCAGGCCAATGGAAGAGGATTATCTGAAGAGCAAAGAAAGTGTAAAAAAAAGTTGTTTTTTTTTTTTTTTTCGCAGAGGACATATGAAGTTTAGTGCAAAGAAACACAAACCTGATTTTTTTCCAGATTAAATAATGATTTTTGACCGTATTCGATGAAGAAACATAATTTATAGATATAAGGAGTAAAAGCACACCTATACTATAACATAATTTTTGTAATGAAGAGAGGATTATCAGGAGTATAAGAATCAAAAATTAATTTGTGACCAGAAAAGTTTTTTGAAGAGAAGATTGCCAGTAATTCGGTCTTGGTAGTTGAAAACTAGTTTGTAACCAAAGTTCAGTATTCATTTTATACATTCGATTACACAGTTTTATATTTTCAAGTATTTTTTCTTTGTTAAATTATCATATAGGCATGTTTCTATATTGTTTTTGCATTTTTCTTTTTCATATTCAGCCCTGATGAAGGTCTGAAATTCAGGCCAAAACATAGACTAAAATAAAAAATTATTTGGCAAACAAATTAGTTTTTTTAATTCTTCAACTACCAAGACCGAATTCCTGACAATCCTCGCTTCATAAAACTTGAGTCAACAATTTACCTCTAAATTCAAAAAAGTTTTAATTTTAGCCAACGTTTCAGCCTGAACTTCAGCAGGCCTTCATCAGGGCAAAAAGAGTGAAGAGGAGAGAGAAACTCCTGCTCAACTGTGTCTACATCACAACTCTAGAGTCATGAAGTAGACACTGTTGAGCACGATTCGGTCTCTCCCCCCATCACCCTATTTGCCCTGATTAAGGCCTGAAATTCAGGCCAAAACATTGGCTAAAAAAAAACTTTTTTGAGGAGATCTTTTTTTGATAAGGTTTGATCAAGGTTGATCCAAAAAATACAATGTGATAAATGTGTATTTTTTTTAATCATATGCCGAAGTTTCGGCTTACATTGTAAGCCTTCTTCAGGGATATCATGAAAGCAAGAAGGGATGTCAAGTCACCTATATCACATGTTCATGACTATGGCCTAGATCATATGTTCAGCCATAAACATGTGATCTAGGTGACAGGACTCAGATGGGAACCTATGTTTTACCTAACTTGATAAACTATATTTTCACCAAATTAATCATAGACAGATCTATATTTCCTTACATTTAGGCTCACTAGCCACACCAATTAAAATAATAATAAATAAATAAAATTTAAATTCGAATTATTCATTANTTTATGGAATTTTTCCACATGATTTATAGTCTATATATATTTATATAATATGATGAATACTATAAGTTTGAATATTTTGGAGAAAGACACTTGGAAGAGTGGAGACTAATTTAAATACAAGATATTGGCAAAATGCTTCTACTATTTCAACACGCACTGAATGGTGTTTAAAACCCCAATAAACCTTAACCAGTTATATAAAATCACAAAGAATTAAAGCATTGCAATGTTGAAAAGTATTAAAATGTTTAGCTAAGTAATAGCAATGCATTTAATTAGGTGACATGAATGCTGAATAACTTTGTTTAATAATAATAAAAAAATAAAATAAACTCAAATTTAGTGAGATAATATCTCCAATCATAATATTCGGCTCTATCACAAGTTTTTTTTTTTTTTTTTTTTTTTTAAGAAGCCATCAACCACTTGGGTCATTGTTTAAATGTACAAATAGGTGTAAATTTATAAAATGTTTATTTTTTATTATCTGCTGACGTTTCGGCTTACATTGTAATTCATCTTCAGGGCTACCCTAAAGGCGAGAGAGACGTCGTGCCACCTGGATCAAATGTTCATGATTGTACCCAGGCTTACAATGTAAGCCAAAATGTCGGCGGAGGACAAAAAAAATTCAAAGTTTTTAATTGTATTTTTGGATCACCTTGACAGAATCCCAACATAAACATCTAATAATAATATATATGGTCAAAAACTCTAAAACTCTCCATTTGGTCAGTACTTTTAGTTGCATCTTCAGCACCATCTCTAAAATGAGTCTAGCAAAAGACTGAAATAATTATGACCTTTTGAACCTACCACTTATTTTAACTTAAGTGGTTTGGTTGAAATCCATAATTCACCTTAGTATAAAAGGAATGGTATGAAGAAGGCTTTTTTTTTTTTTTTTTTTTTTTTCTATTTTAAACAATCTTTTTTCATATTTTTTTCTAATATATAAGGTGGTCCCAAATTTAATATTCTCGAAATCAAATNTTACATAACTCACAGAGATAAGAAAAAATATACATAAAAGAACAATCAAATAAAATCAATTTCAACATATATAAATATAAGTCTTTTGAGACAGAAATAAAATATCTTTAAATAAATAATTTATATAACAAACAACACTTAGTGCTTTCATACCTTACAAATTAAATGCAATGCCAATGCACACAAAAAATTCAATTTGATCACGATACAACCAATGTTTAATGATACAATAATAATTTAGCAATTCTTTGATTATTATAAGCGCACAATCAGATATTTAGACTTCAGTCTGCCATCTCCTTGATCCAGGTCCCTTCAGAAACATTATCATGCTATAAATCTGTAACACAAAAAATAGCTTTGAATCAGCTACATGACTTCACTAAAAAAAAAAAAAAAAAAATTGCATATTAGTTTATTATTTACTAACTACTAAGTTAACAACACTGTGGAAATAGTCCTAACAGATGTTAAATGGTGTTAATAAATTAATTTTAATAAAATCAAAGTTCCACCTGAGGCGTTTCATTTATACTAAATACTACGTGTAACTGAGAAAAATAATCATCTAGTCCATAAATGTAGGTTTGACTAAGCTAATGATTTGAATATTTATTTTGTAAAGAAAGCACTTACCACTATTAGAGTATGCAGTTTCTTTATAAGGTGCACAAGTGAGCTAGAAATAAGAAAAACCATTTCCTTTAATAAACTAGGTCTCTTATATAGTAAATTAAATAATATTTTAGTCACTCTACTACATTTTGGGACTTAATGATTTTTTTCCGAACAACTATCGTATGTAAGAATATAGTTTGGTAAAAGGCTTACTGGAATTAATGTTATTTTAATCAGTTAATTAGTATTACAACTGAATTATTATTATATATTATATNATAAATTATCTCTCTTTCCTCTCTCTCCTTCTCTATCTCTCTGACTATGTACCTAACTATATCTTCTGAGCTATTAACTCTTAAGTAGAGAATTTTTGTTGGGCTTCGGTCAAGGTTGATCCAAAAAAAAAAAAAATACAATTTAAAAAATGTATTTTTTTTTATTATCTACTGACATTTCAGCTTAAATTGTAAGCCATCTACAGGGCTATTAAAGAACAATGTCATAAGAAAAAAATTAATACGATTTACATTCTAATTAAACAAAATTGACATAACTAAAAATAATGTGATCTGAACTGCTGAGGAACAATAACAATATGTGAATAAAGTTCACCATACCTACTTATCATGAAGACTAGAGGAGAAGTGTCATCATGTGGACAAAATCTTAATGACTGAGAGGTAAGAATTGGAGATTAGGAAAATTAAGATGGACTGGTGATCTGTTAAAATTTATTTAATTAAACTATTTAAATATTAACTAGTTATGCCTCTTCTTAATAAATGAAATGCTTACAGGATTTCAGGCTTTTTTTTGTACATAAAGATTTAAAATATTAATATAAAAGTTGACTTATAAGCAGTCTTCTAATTAACTTAAGGAGAAAGATTCCAGGCTCAAAAAAAAAAATTTGAACTACCCATAGATACCTAATGACTAATCAGAAATTATTGGAAATGTAGGAATTCCATTATTATGAGAGGGGTTTTCTCGCATAGTAAGGACAACGACAACACTGCTCATGTGGAAACACTGCACAAAACTTTAAAAAATTTGAAAGACATTTTTACAAAACTTGATTCAATTTTACAATAAAAGTCCGATTTCACAAAAATGATGTTTCTTGACCAATTCCATTAAATAAGGAGGGATTCGACAGACACAGTGTTGCAACACATTTTAAACATTGAAAATTTGACGAAATAAATAAAAATACCGGTGAAGCTTTATGTAATGCTATGATAATAACCAACATAATTGGGATTCTACAACTTAAGTAAAAAACCTTCAGCCATTGTTAAATACTCGGAAGGTAGTTTGCAAGAGGAACAGATATGTATGGGAAGAGGACAATCGAAAGATAAGGATGTTTCCTCTGACTTGAAAGGGAAGTTGGCTTACTTGGAAATCCATACAGACCATTCTAGACTCTTCGCGACACTTCCACAAAGTTATATAAGAAGCTCGCCAGTAGCCACCTCGAGTCAGTGATAAGTTAGCCTCCGTCTGTGTCAGTTTCTGTGGCAGATCGCGTGTTCTGAGTGCCGGGCTGGTCGTGCCCTTTGAAATGCCGGTAACAGTGAAGTGATAAGTGACAGTGATTAATAAGTTATCTTGAATCTTGAGGCCTCTTAGTAAATAAGCATATTTAATTTATTTGTATATATTACTTTATTAGCTGCAAGTAATTTTATATTTATTTGTTATTAATTAAGGGCAGTAGTTGCAGTAGATTGGCTTGTGTGTCCGAAAGCGCTCACCAACAGAAGATGGTTTGCAGAAACCAATGAAGACGGATTACAGAAGGTACGATAGAATTTTTTACTACTATTGTGAATCCTAAATTTAAGAAGAGTTTGTAGAACTTGATGACAATTCAACCCTTCAAGTGAAAATTAAGGACACAGTTCATATAAAAGTTTTGCAAATAACAAGTAGGAGAAATGTACGTACCTGAGCTAAAATAATATATATTTTCTGAATGTATAGTAAGTAACATCACTAATACAGGTTTTTAATTTGGCAAAGAAAGTGAAACAGCTGAAATAATGATAAAAATAATCATCTTGTGGCCCTTGCTATATTAGACTAATGATTTATATGAAATTAAGATGAAACAGTTAATCACTACAATGAAAATCTAAATTGCACTACCAATAATAGAGAATCCGAAATTAAAATTCCTTGGGACTACAAAATGGGAGCTTGATCCAGTTCAAGATATAATTTACTATGCTGATAAATTATATCTTGAACATAGCATGCTAGATGCTAATCTATGTCCAAGGCATGAGATAAAAGCATCTATACGTTAAAGAAATAATTTATCAGAATTAAGAGTTCCAGAAACCTATAAAGAAGCTTTAAATAGCCCACAAGTTGCAGAATGGCCATTCAAGAAGAGTTGGACTTTTGTTTGCTTCACCTGTTTAACCGTAACCTGGAAGTTAAGTGACTTAACTCATTTTGATTTATCTTAAATCCTATGAGGGCTCTAAATGGGCCAGTAGACTGAATAGTGTAAAAATAGTCAACAGTTTCTACATCTACTACTGAAACTGAGTATGTGGCAGCTTCCACAACTGTGGCATTGTATGGCTCAAACAACATCTATGTGACATTATTATGTTTTAAAGTGTGACAGTGAAAGCATTCCCTTGCTGATCGATAATCAAAGTTTTATTAAATTAATTAAAAACCCTGAACTACACAAGCGCACAAAGCATATTGATATTTGTTTTCATTTTCTTAGGGAAAAATATGAAAGTAAAGAAATAAGTATCCCATATGTTGTCACTGAAAATCAGTTGGCTGAAATATTTACCAAACCTCTACCAAAACAAAAGTTTGAAAAGTATCATTATTTGATTTTGAATGGATAATATATGTATATTTTTTTAATAATTTAAATAATTTTGGGAATAGACACATTTTTGTATCAAGTATTACATGTGTGATTTTTGTTTTTCATATATGTGATTATTATTTTAAAAATTATGGAATTTGGGGGAGCATTGGAAATATAGGAATTCCATGATCATGAAAGGGGTGTTCTTACATTATAAGGGCAACACAGCTAATGAGTCAACACTGCTTTAAGCATATCTGATAATACATCAGTTATGTAACCTCTTGTCCTTCATTAAATAAGTGTATTCTATTCTCTCATTTATTATTATAAAATCCCATTAGGAATGCCTAATCAATGCACAGATAAATAACTTAATGAAATGCTAATTAAAAATTTATATAAACTTAAGACTTAATGAATTCTGCTAAAATGCCCCAGAATGAAATGACTAACTTACTATCAAGTGTTTGTCGAATAGAGAAACCAGGTGGTGGATTCCCAGGATACAGATCACAGTGTTGTGCTGATGTGACTATAGCAGGGTCAAGCGATGGCCAATCCCAACCTACAAAACAAAGAAGACGAGCAACATTATGAAGGTGACCAAAATAAAAATACTTATTTTATATGAATTTATTCAAACCGAAAAGAACAATGACATTCAACTTTTGTGAAATCGTGGCCCTCTTAAACTTGGATCATCATCGAGCATTGTCTACTGTTGAAATTCGAATAAAAAATTTTGTAATACAATCATTATATTAAACTAAACTCTTATGGTTCAGACTAAGAGATGGTTTAGATTTATATAGAAAATATTCACAGACATAAAATATGTAATTTAATATTATCTATCGGCTTTAAATTTTTTTTTTTTTTAATTTTCTCATTTTTAATTTTTTTTTAAATATTCTCATTTTTAATTTTTTTTTTCAATACCAAATTAAAGCATGTTACAATTTAACCATTCCACCAAAGCGTTAGCTATGTAAAATGAACATTATTCTTCCAGGTTCCCATTATAAAAAATCACCATCATCCAGAAANAAAAAAAAGAAGTTTCAATGAGTAAAATTTATTTATATTGACCAGTAAAATCATACATATCTTCTAAGTTTTGTTATTCCATTAATGATAGCACTATTTGAATACAGTTAATAGATTACTTCATCTTTGTGCTGATAAAGAAAATTTGAAATAATCTTTTCAAATAATTAATGATGTGGAATTAATTTGAGTGTCAGAAAAAAAGGTTTGGTTTAACATTGTTATTTGTTCAAAAGGAGAGTTTATTTGGCCGTAGATATTATTATTAGATGATTGGGGTTCGGTCAAGGTAAATCCAAAACACAAATTTAAAAAAAAAGCATTTTTTTTAAAGGATTATCTGCCAACATTTTGGCTTACACTGTAAGCCATCTTTAGGGCTGTAGAAATACAATGTCATGAGAATACAATAATAATTGACAATAATATAATAGAGAATTACAATAATATATGCGATATCAAAAGTATGAATATAGAAAACTATGTAAGAGAATTTAAAAAGATTTAAAAAAAAAAATTTGAAAAAACATGCAAACAACAACTTATTGAAAAATAATTGAATAACATTAAAACAGTAATTTGCCACACCTACTTATCATGAAGACGATTAGGACGTCCTGCCCCTAAGTTCACATTTTAAAAAAGATTTTCCACAGAAAAAATATTAAAGGTGTTACTGATATCCTCCTGTCCAATGGTTTTCCTACTCACACCATTAAAAAACTTGTAAAATAATTTTTTATTTCCACTTCTCCAACTATCTCCCTCCCCCAAAATAACGACCTCGTTTTCCTTTCTCTTCCTTATATTCTAAAACTTTCTGAAAATATTAAGAAATCTCTCAGAAAAACTATAAAAATACATTTTTTAAATTAGTGTTTTTTGGATCTACCTTGACCGAACCCCAACTAAAATCATCTAATAATTGTTATTTGTTATTGCACAACTTCAAGCACTAACTGCCATCCTGATTCAAAAGCTTAAGTTCTAAATTTTGCTGATTCATTTTCATTTCAAGAAATCTTATTATAAAAACAAACAAACACATTAAAAGTATATTACATGAAATAGTTTTCTGAGAGTTTCAACCTGTATCCCAATAATGTTACTACTTATTTTCTTAGAATTCTTAGGCATCCAACTACTGTCAGTAGTGCCTAGGTAAACAGTCTGAAATGAACTCTTGAGAAGGTTGCTCAGGAGAGCTGTTTTATGAGAGTGAACTCCTGCAACTTTTGCCCATTGAAAAGGTTCTAAAAGTAAATAATATTTATTTTGTGGTCTTTAAAAGTTCTAAAAGTAACTTTCAAAAGTTCCAGTTAGGAATTACTCTTAAGTGATAATGCAAATGCACCTTTAGAAATGTTAGAAAGAAGGCTCATACAATTACAATGAGTACAATGAATTATAATAATTAATGAAGTTATAAACTTAATTAAAAGAGTTGAATAGTCTGAATAAAACATTAATGAATAATTGAAGTAATCTGTCATAAGAGTTTTTTACAGAAAAATTCAATCAGTTGAATTTGAAGCATTTTGTGGTTGTTAAATCACAGATATTTTGACCTATAAAGAAAAAAACTTTCAGTGATTTAGATCACTTTTATATGAAAATCAAGCAACTGTTAGCTAAGCCTTAGTAATTTTTAGAACTGTAGTAGTTAAACCCGATAAATGTTAATAATATATATTTTTTGTACAATAAATAATTAATAGTTAAACTAATCTGAAAAAAATATCTATAAGCACTTCCTGCTTTACAAACACTGGTTTAAAATAAAACAGTACTCCATGTAATAAAAAAGGAAGCTACATTCATTCAGTATCTGACATTTTACAGAGACTTGTATCTACACCTAAGTAAAATTCAAATACCTTGTCGCATACCTGCTGGCTGAGTTGTGTGAGATTGAAAGGCAACTGTTGGATGTATAAAGGGCAGAATTTTGCTACCTAGAAAAAAAAGTTTTTAATTTAAAAATCTGAATATTCATCTTGCATTAAACTATATATTGTGACCTTTATTTAATTTAAATAATTAAATATTAAAATTTAATATTTTAATTTGGAGATAAATGAAAAACTGTTCCAAACATTTTTATATGTTAATTTTATTTACTTCATGTAATGTAAATTTAAGTAAAACTGATTTAAGACAATTTCCTAACTGATGTTAAATAGGTTTTTCCGACTGTCAAGAGAATTAGTAATTTTTTTTTTTTTAAATAGCTTTAACTCTCTGAAATAAAATATTTTGTTTAAGTTTTAAAAACGTAATGGTAATTATATGGTAACTTAATTAATTTAAACTTATATGTTAATGGATAATATAGTTGTTAGTTTTTAAGCACAAGTTTCATTACTCAATTACTTCAGGCCCACGTGTGAAACGAATAGCAAAAGTAAATTTTATAATTTCCAGATTTTACTGATAACTAATTTACTTTTATCTAATTTTATTCAATTTGGCTTGCAAATATTTGGTCAACTGTCTGCCTTTTCCTTTAACCTTTGTTCAATTTTATTCAGGCAGCTTAACTGCAAAAAATATGCCAACAGGGACATGTTTTCAAATTTCTTATACACAACATACCACTAACCCGAAAAGTGTGAAAATCAAATTAAGGACTTAGGCTAGAACAGTAAAGCCTTCTGAGCCATTTCTCGTTTTTTAAAGGGTTTACAATTGCAGATTGAGCACCAATAATTTTGTGTCTTTCATTAATAAACATAATTTTCTTGTGCTTATCCTATAATATTGATATATTTAATAAATAAATTTGATAAAT
>KZ806923.1:726295-739188 GCA_000696205.2 Oncopeltus fasciatus | reverse complement strand
AAATTTGATAAATATATAAATAAAATAAATTTCTTGTGATAGAATGATATTTTTTTGTATTTCGTCTCAGATAAAGCCAAGTATTCATAGTGAAATAGAATATAAATAAGATTAATCAGGGCTTTTCCAGTAGAAAAAATACATTTAAAAAAGTTTTAAGAGAAAAAAAAAGTATTATTATCAGATTCATAAGAAATATCACGTTTTATAATAACTAATAACTTTAACAGTCTTTACATTTTATGAAACTAAATTGTGGAGCCGAATTCAGCTTGAATTTTATTTTTGAAGAGCAACAAATGTAAATCAGAAAGCCATACAGAACAAATACAGGAGTACCAAATGTGAAGTATGAAACTACACTGTTAAAAAATGAAAATATTTATTCATGAATGATCAAATTGGGCTGAAATACATCTGGGCTGAAATACATTGGGCTGAAAATTACCAGACCCTTGTCTGGCTTAGGCCATTAAAGACAATCAAAGAAGAATGTCAATCAATAATTAATAATAACACCTGCAATTTAGTTAACTACTAACAGAGAGGATATTGGAAATAGTCCTTAAGCACAACAGGGTATTTCCAAAAACATGGAGATGCATCTTCACTCTATTCCTTCATCTAGCAACTGATAGATCTCCATTGATAGTAGATTCATCTTGAAACTTGATTTCAAAATTTTGATCTCAAAACTGCTCTCCCTCATGGAGATCTTGAAAATTGTTTTACATGAAGCAGCATGGAGAATAGGATGTGGACTATGTGGACTCAAAAAATAACACGAAATAAAGAGCTCTTATATCGACTGAATTTATTAGAAACACAGATTGCTACATTGACATAAGGGAACCGATGAGGAAGTCATTTATTTCACAATTCATGTGGACTGTTTATGTATAATATCTATAAAAAAATTAAGGAAATTTTTAGTTACTTTTGAAAAAAACATTCGAAATAAAAGATTCAGAAGCTGCTTCTATATTATCTTGGAGTTGAAATTTTAAAGCTCAAGGAATGTTTTGTCATCATTGTTTTATGTGAGAGTCCCACAGCAAAATATGGGACTCTCACCTACTTCCCAAGAATACTAGATACAGAAAAGCCATAAGATATTGTTAAGCACATAAAAAACTACAAGACCTGATATATCTTAGCAGCAAAGACAAGGCATTTAGAGAAACCTATCCAAGGCTAACTGGAATGCAGTTAAAAAAATTATTTATCAGAAATAACAAAAAATATAGAATATATTAAAATTATAATGACTATTCTTTTAGATAATTAACAAAGGATAATTCCAACAAATCAAATGATAGAACCTTTCAAAAAGTTTGAATTATTAAGTAGTTTGAATTAGAGGGAGATAGATCAAGAAATTTGAATTAGCGAGAGTGAGTTTATTACTTTAATTTAATTAATTACATATTTCAAAAAATAAATTAAATTTATATATTAACTGGATTAGTAATATTTGGTTAAAATATTTCTAAAATGAATAATAAACCAAGGAATGAATGATATTATATCTAAGGATTCAAATTGTCCAAGATTTTTATTTCTAGTATAATCCATCCTATCCGAGCCGGTGCATTTTCCACTTATGCTACCGGGACAAGTCCGATAAGTTATTAAATTCCCCGCACTAATTTCTAGAATCAGCTCCTCCGAGCATAAGACGATATAATTGTCAGCCTCGGAGGTTAGACTCTCGACACTAGTGCGGGGAATTTAATAACTTATCAGACCTGTCCCGGTAGCATAAGTGGAAAATGCAAGCCCGGATAGCAGGAGATCCAGGTTCGAGTTCTGGCAGGGACAGTTAGATTTTTTATTCTGTTCCCTTGCACTAAAAATTGTTAAAATTTATGTGGGATTATATACCCCAAAAAAATAATATTTATATAGTTATTCCTTAGTATTTGATTCCAAATCTTTCTTCAATTCACTTTGGAGGACGAAAGAAGAGATTCACAATGGATGCCACGAATAACATATTGTGAAGGACAGCAAATTAAGCAACAAATGCCATCTTTAAGAAATATTTAGGAGGAATAGTGAAGAGTTACCTTTTTTGTGAATCACTTTCACAGAGGACCATTACTATACGATTATTATATGGCTAAATAAAGAAAAGGAAGGCTTGTTTTTCTTAGTATGTGTTTTAGTATCTCAGAAGTTATGAGGTAAATCCAGAAGCCTTTAAAATGAGTGGAGCTTGTTGAATTAAAGAGAGAACTATTTCTTTAGGGGTGGAAGTGATGTGAGGAGAGGAATGTCCAGCTGATGACCAACCACCAAAAAGTGACAGATTACTGTCATGGGCCTGAAAGACAGATAGATATTCTTCCTGTGAGCTATCTTGTCCAGATGATCCTTCCAGTAAGAAGTACTGCATTAATGTTTCTCTCTTTAAGAAGAAACATTAGTTTATCTCAGTGTCAGAAGAGTCTATTTGTATTCCAGAGGATGATGAAAGGATTTCGGGAAAGGAAAATCACGACTGTAAGATAGGCAGGAAATTACAGACGTTTGAAAAAATTGGGCAAAAGGATTCATAAGGACTTGGAATTGAAGAATAAGAGAGGAGTGGATATGACCAGGAGGGCATTTCTGAGAAGGAGAAGGTTGTGAAGTAGGGAAAATTTTGATTGGTTAGTAGGAACTGATGGAACAGATACAGGAGTGATGAGGAGAGTGAATGTGATTGGATTCCCAACCAAGCTAGACAATGGTCTTGAGTATGTAGGGTTATACTTGGTCACCATGATCTTTTGAAGAAGAATGGACCAGTTGTTGGATAGCTCCCTGGCTATTTGGAAAGTGTCCTTGTGGGTCAGGGCCCTGCTAACTAAGTATTGTTGAGAGTTGGCTATGGTGAGCTGCCACCTTAAGGACTGGTTGAACTGAGTTGAGTGCTAACCACTTTTAGACCTACATGTCAGTATCAGGGGCAATAGTTTTTTTTATAATCAGAACCCTTTCAGCAGTTGGGCTGGACCATTTTCCATTATTTCATTACAGTGAAAATTTGCGATTTTGCAGAGTTTTATGAAAAATAAAGAAATTAGTACTTTCGTTGATAGCTGAAATACGCAACAAATGTCTAAAACTTGAAACCAAAGCTTTTCTAATTCTTCCTTCATCAGATTGGCGGAAGTGGAAGGATGTAGACAGTGAATTCCTTCACAGAAGTTTTTTTATTCCATAAATAGGTATGTGAAAAAATAATTCTCTTTTACAGCAGGAATTTTGTTATTAATCTATAGTAATATGAAGGCTGTTTCCTTAACTTCATAGGCCACTAACTTACCGAGGTCTGTATAAATCAGGGACATCAAGAAGGTTTAAATGGTTAAAATTCTTTTTAGTCACTTCCCTCATCAAAAGAGTTGTAGAGCTTGAAATTTGATTGGTAATTGATGGAGAGGGGGGGGGGAGTATAAATGAATAACTTGATGAGTAACAAGATCATACTGCCTTGTTTTCAGTATCGTATTATTTAATCAGGTAGTTTAATTTCTGATATTATTTTCTTTTGACAATTTTTGTTTATCAGCAGGAGTACAATCTACATTGTAAATGATCGACAAGAATTTCATAAATGCATCATAGCAATTGAGTGACATGGTGATTCACAGGCAAGAATGGGTGAGTCAGCTGACTTGTGCTAAGGGCTGGATCCCCAATTGTCTAGGTAAAGTTAGCAAAGCCAAAAACCACTAGTGTAGGAGTTAAGGAATTTCCTTTATATTGATACAGTATTACTCATGATTGTGATCATTTCAAGCGAAGTCAATTATATGCATATAGTGCTAATGAGTGTTTCATTCTTAGTAAATAATTTAACTTACCCACTTAATTAAAACTAAAAACTTGTGGCAGTACCTTAATGTACTGCAATGAGGGCAGAAAAGCCTACTATTGCATTATGTTGAATATACCAATATAAATATGAAAAAATGAGGAACTACATAAATATATATAAAAATATCTCATATTTTATAAATTGATGATAAAAATCAAATTATTATTTAAGAGGTGAAATAAGTTCTTATTGTTGGATTGAGTTATCTTATTATTGGATTGAGTTGTAAAGGACATTTACAAGTATACCTGTCAAACAAACCGGTATCTAACAAAACTTTAAATATTTTATTTATAAGGACCATTTTGAGATAATCATTATCTTAATTGCTGATTTATTAGAGTGAGCTAACTAAGTAAATTCTTGTTATAAACTGTTGCTTAAACCAAGTGGCATATCTTAGAACTCTTAACTTGTTTAAATTCTTTTAATAAACTAACTATTTACAACAAATACTGTTATTTTTAAATTTAAAGGCTTTTGTGACACAAGTAATGATCTTCTTAGTATAGCTGTTTTCAAATGTAAAATTACCAGTTGCTGCATAACCTTGTTTTAACACTTATGAAAAAACTATCAACTATAAAGTTCTGAGTGCTAATGACCATCAGCAGTCGATGTACAATATATATAAATAAAAAATATATAAAGTTCTACAAATTTAACTATTCCATATTCTTACAAAAAATCAGTAATCATTCTCCAGAATACTAGTCTATAGTGTCATATAATGAAGCAATTATAAAACCAAGAACTTCCTTAACAGTTGTGTTTAAGACATAACACCCAAGTTTGTAATTGATTAACTTTTCTATTAGATGTAGACAGTAGAGCTAGGTTTAAAAACCACGATTCTGAACAGTACACACGCATATAGGGTACATAATAAGAACTGCAGATTTCCTACAGACATATTTTTTTTTTTTACATGGATAGAGGTTTGTTGGCCTTTGAGTCTTATGCTGAAGAAATTAGTCAGGGTTTCGGCCAGGATCGGAAAAATAAAATACTCCAAAATTTTAATTATATTAAAATTATTTTATTATTGCCAATGGTCATGTCTGGAGTTATCTCCAAGGGAGGTTTATGGACAACCGGTGAAAGGGGGAGTGGGAGGGGATTTTTTCAGCACATTTCAAAGGTAGGTAACAATGGTTGGGTTAATGCTTTCAAAGGAAAGTTGGAAAGGCAGACACTGGGGATTATTTACCTGGATTTTTCCATTGAATTATACAGAAAATATTACAATAAGCTGAGGAAATGTCCTGCCTATCATTAATAAAGGTAGGATTGAGATTGATGTGCACACATTCCGAAATCAGCCTTTTCTTGAGGAAAGGCTCAAGAGGCCAGGACAATAGCTTGATTAAAAGCAGGTGTGTGGTTGTTACTAATAGAATGAAGGGAGAGGGCCGAAGAATTCTTATCACAAATCTTAATGCTGTTTTAATCTTTTATTAAGATGGTTCTTTGTTTGGCTAATATATAAAGTCGAACAATTATTATCTTTACTTGGAAATCATAATGTTGGACTGCTGGGAAATAGGAATAGAATCTTTCAGGGAAGTAAACAATTTTTGTAATTTATTATTAGTGTGGAGTCCTAAATGGAGGTTCTGCAAGTTAGACCTGAGGTATTATTTTTATTTATTTTATCTGTAAGGAGAGGGATATAGGGGATCTCCTGAAACATACATCATCTCTGTCTGTTCATTTCAATCATAATTCTATAAGTGTTTTGTATTTCAGTTCTGAAGATGACTTACATTTTAAGTCGAAACGTCGGCAATAACAAAATAATTTTCCAACAATTTTTGGGTATTTTATTTTTCTGATCCTAGCTAAAAACCTGACTAAATTCTCCAGCCTTTTTTTTTTACAAATAAAAGTAAAGAATTCATAACTTCGATCTTCATTAAGCCAGATTTTGAAATAAATTACTGTAATTCCAATTTTAGAAGCCCACCAAAAAGGACTAAAGAATCTTCCAGAATTAGTTATTAAACAATTTATTTATTTATTTAACTAATAATAATAATTTACTTAATTAATAATTGTATTTAATCGCATAATAATTAAAGTGGAAATATTTTCCATTCAGTTCAGTCATTGTTTTAAGATTAAATGACTGATAAACCAGAGAAAACAGATAGTCACAATTTTATTTAAACTAAAATACTCTTGATTGTATTTTAAGGCAGCTTGGCATGAATGATGTCACAAATTAAGACAGAATCCAAAACTATAAAGTCACTTTGTTGGTGGGCTTCTAAGATGTTAATTTAATGTTTTACTTAAAAATAATATTTTTTTAATCTCACAATTTAATTTTAAAAAATCATAGATACTACTTAGATAACACTTGTTTCATTCAGCCAGGGAAGAAAATGGATATAAATATAAATGTAAATCAGAAATATAACTAGCATTTCAGTTTAACCAGCTAGCATAGAGTCTAACCTGTGCGTGGAATGCCAAGACCGAAAGCATTCATGTGATTGGGAGTTGATGTGAAACCAGGAGGCGGAGGTCGGGAATGTGGAACTGTTGTACCTATCCTTAATCCTTCTAATAGCTTTGTACAATTATTCAACCTGAAAATTAAATATATGAAAATAAAAATTCAAGTAAAGCAGGCCTTTTTTTTTTCTTTTGTTATTAAAAGTGTTTTGGCTATTGGAGAAGCTTAAATGAAACTAAAATCATACATGGAAAAACATTAAATAAAAGAATACATGAAAAAAAGGATGAAATACACCATAAAACCAGTAAAAATATGGTGTAAATATATCATTTTAGTTGAGCCATTAAGCATAAGAGAGAAAGAGAGAGAGAGAGTAAGTGGGGGGAGGGATGGTTGAGAGGGGGAGAGAGAGAGAGAGCGAGAGAGAGAGAGAGAGAGAGAGAGAGAGAGAGAGGGGGGGGGGGGGGGGGGGAGAGGGGGAGAGAGAGAGAGAGAGAGAGAGAGAGAGAGAGAGAGAGAGAGAGAGAGAGGGAGGGAGGGGGAGAGAAAGAGAGAGAGATATGAATATGAGAAAGATTGTATTTGTCAATATGAAAGAGNAGAGAGAGAGAGAGAGAGAGAGAGAGAGAAAGAGAGAGAGAGATAGAGTTTGATTTTAAAACCTTCAACATTAAATAGTATTTTAGTTATGACTAAATTTTATTTTTAAAACTAGGATTAAGGCACATTTACATTTGATTACAAATATTAGCAATATTGAATACACAATTATATACACAATAATTTATTTTATCTCCTTTAATTATTATTAAAGAATACAAAATTATTATAAAAAGTATAGGAGATATAAATATGAGAAGAACCAGGCCATTCAAAAAGTCTTGTCCCTTTAATTAGGAAAGTTTGAAATAAACAAATAATTACTGATTAATACATTTATTCATCAAAATATTTTCTGTTACAATCAATAACCTTCCCCCAACTTAATGGTAAATCCCAAATTCCTTCTTTAAAAATAGCTGATATTTACTGACCAAAAACTCGCTCAATGCGGATAGAAGTATGTTTGTCAAAACATTTCTGTCAGATAGGGTTGTCCAAAGATCTAAACAGGTGGTAATCAGTAGGTAGAAAGGTCAGGGGAATAGGGTGGATGAGGCAAAACTTCCCAGCCAATCTTTGTCAATTTGGCAGTGAGTGGCCAAGCATTGTTGTTCCGGAGAAGTAGAGGCCCTTTTCTATTACTTAAACCGGGATGAATAAGCTTTAGCTTCAAGTCCAATGATCCAATATTGTGGAGTATAGCAGTGATAGTTTGACCTTGATTCAGAATCTCTAAATGCACTAAACTCTGGCTGTCCAGAAAACAATTAGTAAGATTTTCCATGGAAGGAGATCAAGTTTTGGGAATTTTTTTGGTTCCTCGTCATCCAACAACCTGATCTTATCATCTAAAATTATGGTATAAAATCTATTTTCTGTTGCACATGATGATCCTGTCAAACAAGTGTTCAGTTTTAAGCGGGAAGTTAAAGAAGAGAAGTTGTTAAATAGCTAACCTTATTGGCTTCTGTGATTTTATAAGGAATCCAATTATTCAGTTGTTTTTTGTTGTTTTTTCCTTTCACTTTTACCAGTTGAGATAATTTTAAGCAGTGGTTGAAGAAATATTAAGAAGTAAGGTCAAATACTTTAGCGAGGATCGAACTAAATTTCAATTTTTTTCCGAACTTCTTTTAAATCAATGAGCTTTGCCCGGCAAGAGCAAGCATCATCTTCGAGTGTCTTGTTGCCGGCACAAAATTTTTCCAAAAAAAATTTTTTTTTGTAAGCTTCAGCCATTTTTGAACCAAGTTCACACTCATAAAACAAAATTGACATTATATGAGTTTTCATCAAAATAATTTTTTACTAGTCAGTTCGAACACTTAAAGAGGACTGAATTAATATTAATGTCTCTTTTCATAAATGATTAACAATAGTTTGCATGGGTTAAAGTCCACTTTTGAATTCATTGAACAACAAAGGTTCTAGAACAAAAATTAAAATCATGAACTATTAAAACAACAGGATCTTATGAATGACCATAATCTCAGAGTGGATTGCAGTGGTGTTAGTAGTATTGTGCACACTTCACAAATTGAAAATATATACTAAATTTTGTATTAATATATGCTTCTTAATCTACCCAATTCTTCATAATGGAATGATTATAATTATATATTAATTAGTGATTAAAATGAATAAATAATCAAATGGAGTTTTTCCCCCCATAGGGTATAGGGTGCATAAGAATCACTAATCATAAAAACTTTAATATCACTATTAATTTTACTTCATAATTTTTATTTCAAAAATTCTATCATAAAAATTATACATGACTCAATGAAATTTTCAATATGCCCTGTACTTTTCTTTTTTCCTTATAACCAAGTTTAATAATTATACATTGGCTGGGCTTATAAGTCTTATACTTATATATCTTATTAGTTTATTGCTCTTATAGGAAGGATTTTTTTAAATTATGCTTTTTTGTCCAATACTTGATTAAAAAAAGTTTCTGAGTAATCATTATTCATTTTATTATTAGATCTTTTTTAGGGGGGGTTCGGTCAAGGTAATTCCAAAAATACAAATTTTAAAAATGTGTTTTTTTTTTTAATTATCTGCCAATGTTTCGGCTTACATTGTAAGCCATCTTCAGGGCTATCATGAAAATGGGATCTTAGTGACTTCATGATAGCCGTGAAGATAGCTTCTAATTTTTTTCCATTCAATGAAGAATGGTTCCCAATTAGAGCTGGGTGTTCCTAGGAACACACCTGAAATCTAATGGGTCATTATAGAGACACAGAAAAAAAAAATCCATCTGTGCGCAGTCAGCATTACACCTGTAACCATCGGCTCAAGAGTCAAGACCCCTGTGCCCCCATGCCTGACAAAGAAAAAATTTTTTTTTTCTTGACCTCCACTCTAGATTTCTTGCAATCAGCATACAGACTACCTGTGAGTAAACCTGCTGTGCCTTCCTTATTCTACTTTTAACATCCTCATTGGCTCCTCCATCCAGACTGAATTCATCAACAATTTTGATGATTTGTCTCTATATAAAAAAATGTCCAGGCTACAGCTCTTGACTCACATGCACCTCCTTACATATGCTGTATTTATTCTTATAAGACACTTGGGCTTTCTCCTGGAGCACATTAAGCTTTTTATGCCTTTAAAATTTTGATAAAAATAAATGTGATTTGAGCTCCTCACCTGGAGCACATAATCACATAGATCTCTTCTCAAGGTTGCTGCCTAGGAACATTCGAAATAGGATAGATGAGAAAATGCACCCTGGGCTAACACCAGATAAGATGTTAAATGGCTAGAAAAGAGGAGAACCTGATAGGAGAAAGCAACATATAACCTTTTTCCTCATTATTATTCATTAAAGATGAAAATGGTACCTGAAACAACCACAGCCATTTTTAGCTGAGACCAGAATATATTCAATTTCGTAGAAAAAGTTGAAGTAAGCAATGCAATTGGCCTCTTAAATTAAAATATAAATTGACATTTCAGATAAAACAAATATCTATTGAGAGCAATAAAGAAGATCTCATATATAATTTATAGGAAGACTTCCTGCCCTTTATCAGAGAGGAGTGAAGAGACTCTTCAGTCACTTCTTCACACTCATCTCCCTTCACGGCTCTTTCATGAAGGACGAGAATACACTCTGAAAAAGTAGTGCTCTATATAATTTTTTCTTTTTGTGTGTTCACTACACTCTTTCTTCCTCCTGTTCTTATTTATTATATACATTGCAGTAGCAAGTGTTTCGTTTATTTATGCATATATATATATAGCAAATAGATAGATTTTATCAATCATTAATGAAACTTTAAGAAAAGTACAGAAAAACAAACTTAAAAAAAAAAATTTAAAAAGAAAAACCACTAAATAGTAAATTTGAAAAAGGCAAAAAGTTATCTGCCTTCACACAGAAACTGCATATTCTTAGCCAATTTCTCAGGTCTTGTTAAAGATGGGTACTAATACATGAAATTTGATCGAAAAATCCAAAGGACTAAGAAAGTAAAATTTAAAGCCACTAAGTAGCATTAGGCCGACTAAGTAGGAAGTGGTGGAGGGAAGTCATTACATATTCAATTCATAAATATTTTCTTTATTTATATCAGATCCCCACTATATCTATATCTCTAGATTTCCATATCTTCTTTAAATCCCTCTCCATACACTTTTAACAAGTTAACAAACTTCTGGCTAATTAAAAAAAGTGTAAATGTAGAATTTAATATCTAAAAATCTGTTCCAGTCATATTATAACAAATTATGTATTTATTTGGTCTAATTTTTTTTTCCATCAACACTTAATAATAAATACAATATTTTATTTATAAACAAATAATTACTGATTAATACATTTATTCATCAAAATATTTTCTGTTACAATCAATAACCTTCCCCCAACTTAATGGTAAATCCCAAATTCCTTCTTTAAAAATAGCTGATATTTACTGACCAAAAACTCGCTCAATGCGGATAGAAGTNTATATATATATATATATATATAAATAATGCAAAAAATATAAACATATTGTTATAATTTTATGTAAGTACATTAAATTGAAATCATTATAATTTTCTGAAAATTTAGGTTTTTTCTTTGTATCAAGATTATATGAATAGGACACCTCATTAAGATGACATATTTCTGATTGAATTATTTTTAAAATGTGGGAAAATATTTTTGTAAGTGAAATGGAGTTGGTGAATCTTGGTGGAACACATTTAACATTGTATCAGGTGAAGTGAATACTAAGCTTGCAATTATTCAATTATAAAAACCTAAATAAACTTGATTATTTAAAATAATACAAAATAGAAAAACATTGACTTAATTTAACTCACAAGTAATAATTAATAACACTACTATCATTGACCAAGAAGATTACATATAAAGCATTTATTTTAAGAAGTATGTAAAAGAGCCAATTCAAGTTTAGATAATTTCTAAACTATACAAGTATAAATTTAATTTCATAAAGAAGAAAAATAAGCATTTTAGGAGAAAATTTTCTGTTTCATATCAAGAGGCAACCATTCATTTTCAACTTTTTTTTTTAAGAACATGTTAACAGCTGGGGACATTAATAGCCGCTTTCCAACTTTGATTTCATTTTTTCTTTAACATTCCTATCATATATATATATATACCTATATAATTTTTTTAAATTACAAATGTGACTAATATAGACAGAGCAATAATATTTTAATCTGAATATATTTTAATGTTTTCTTTCAATTTAAATTATAGATACTTTATCTATAACAGAATATAACTTTACTTTTACCTATTGTTGTGATGTGTCCGTAGTTTAGGTTGATACCTATGTTGTTCTTCTTTTTCTATCATTTCCGCTAAAGCTTTTTGTGTCTCATGGAAAGGATCGAACCCAAGATCATCATCTCGAACGCATTGCTACAGAACAGGAAAAAAAAAGAAATATAATAATTGCATAAAACATTCTAATTAACAAAAAATTTACCATAATTACTGTAATTATTTTAAGGAAAATGATTTTTTAATTGGATACCCACTGAAGAGATCTATATGTCCGTAGCACTCATGGATAACCACTAAAAAATTCATTTTAAAGCAGTCTTTAAAATTATTTAGATAGCGGTAGGCAAATAAGCATCAAAGATCATTTAAAAAAGAAAAAAAAAGTTGAGAGGAATAGAGGTTCTATTGAATAATAATAGAATATTTGATTAAAAAATGGTCATTTTCTTATACACCCTAATATAACATTTATTGTATACAATTTATTAAAAGACAAAAATTTTTGAAAAAAATTGGAAGGCTTTTGAAAAAAATTAGAAAAATTCCTGAAAAACCAGGAAGAACTAGACTTTGGTTTGCTTAATTATACTTAAGTCCACATGTATACTTAGAAAGTAATAAATCTCTAACATATTTTATACCATTAAATAAGTACTAGTTGTGACATTGGAGTAAACAATGAATTGGGAAACTGTTTATATGAATTATTGGCAAGGAAAAAATTTATAAATATAGCTTTAAATTTCATGTGTTTCTACGTAATTCTTGAAGAAAATCTGGAATGACCCAAACACAACTTATTATAAGTTCTCATATAACTGAAATTAATTTTGAATAACATAATACTCTCATACCTTATATTCTCCGTCTTCCTTGGTTTCTGTACATCTCCCGTTGGCGAGCGCTTTCGGAACCTGTCCATCTTCTGGCCGAATACAAACGTTCACTGTCACGGTCCGTATTCAACTGTGTTTTTCTGTGTGTTAGTTGTGTCAGGTAGCTGTAGGGGTCACTTTTGTCGGTGGTCAGGTATGTTGCATGTGCGAGTTGAGGGTCATCGTCCATTATTCCAGGTATAAGTTGAGGTAGGGATTAGTTGTAATCCCCTTTGTTGAGGTGTCCTAAGTGTTTCGAAAGTTTTTTGTAAATGTGTTTGTTTGCCTATGGATTATGCTGTCTTCTGTCTTTTTGCGTTGTCG
>KZ806923.1:708814-720713 GCA_000696205.2 Oncopeltus fasciatus | reverse complement strand
GACAGAAGACAGCATAATCCATAGGCAAACAAACACATTTACAAAAAACTTTCGAAACACTTAGGACACCTCAACAAAGGGGATTACAACTAATCCCTACCTCAACTTATACCTGGAATAATGGACGATGACCCTCAACTCGCACATGCAACATACCTGACCACCGACAAAAGTGACCCCTACAGCTACCTGACACAACTAACACACAGAAAAAACACAGTTGAATACGGACCGTGACAGTGAACGTTTGTATTCGGCCAGAAGATGGACAGGTTCCGAAAGCGCTCGCCAACGGGAGATGTACAGAAACCAAGGAAGACGGAGAATATAAGGTATGAGAGTTCTATATTCATTGGTGGTAGAAATAATAATAACCCTTTAGATTATTTAATAACATAATATATTAACTCAATTAGGAATTAGAAACCTTAAATTATTTAGAAATAAGTTAAAAAAAGATATAATAACTTTCCTGAAGCATCTGTTTCCCTCCTTCAATTATACTAGAATTCATAAACAATAATAATGATAACTTAACAAACAATTATTGAGAGATTATTAAAAATGACAAACTACTTTTACTTCATAATAGCCCCAACTGATTAATAATGGGCAAAAATTCATTTTGTTTCATTCACTTCTGAGATTTCTTCCTTTCCTTTCTTTAATTAGTTTGAAGCTTGTACCATTCAATCAAAGTGAATACTTTAAATTTGAAATGTAAACCTAGACAGATCAAGTGGAGAAAAATTTACACTTCCTGATTTAGATATCTTCAGCAGTATACCTCCTTATACTTCCATTTTTATGAAAATTTATTGTAACATAATATTAATTTATATTACTAATAATTAACTATTTTATTACTATATTTAATTATTATTATAATCTTTATTACTTAGTTTATATTTTTACATACTAATGTTGGTCTTAAAATACTTTAAAATTCATTAAGAAATTAAAACTCGAACAAAAAAGCAATAGAAAGGAGAGCACACAGCTATTGACAATTATATTTTCTAGAAGAGATCTTACTTCAAGGCGAGTTTATATTATATATCAAGAGTACTTCGATTTCATAATACTTGAATTATATTTATTTACTTTAATATAAAACTCATAGAAAAATAAACCTAAATAAGATGAGCTATAGCCCTGAATTATTTCAGCTCTAGAAGTTTGAGTTAAGAAAATCTTAATTTTAACTATCAAAAAGAAATAGATAATACAAATCATGGTGATAATTGAGGCATTCCCGTTGAAAAGGAGGTAAGTGTCAAAAAATAGCAATATTAGTTTTTTCACAGAAAAGAATCTATGCTCCAAGGCCAATTTCCCTGAAAAAGAGGTAAGTTCCTAACTGTCTTGGCTTGGCTCCAAAAAATTCCAACAGATGGCACTCGGGGTACCGCAACCAGTTTTGGCTTTGAGAAGGAGGTAAGTGCTAACATCAACAGTAACTGTTAATGTTAGCACTTACCTCCTTTTCGACGGGAACGCCTCAATTGTGGTAATGTAATCCCACATTCCATTATTAATTTGAATCGTACAAGGATCTAGAAAAAAACTCTCTACCTCAGCCAGGGAACGAGGATGCGAAGTAACAAAAATATATTGCCAGCGGACACTGTTAGTTAGTGTTTAGTTGGGGTCTGATCACAGTTTTTTTTTTCTAGCTCTCGGTACGATTCAAATTTAGAAATAGATGATATATTTTACGAAAAAAAAAAGTTGTTAAATATGGGAACAGTATACAATACCAGTACACCCATTTTAAACTACAATTATTTTCATGCTTAATAAGAAAATTATCAAGCCTTAAATTGACAAAAAACTTCTAAGCTTATGTTCACAGGTTGCATGCTTTACTTTTTAATTTTTTAATAAAATAAATGCTTACATGATCTTCTGGAGGTTTATTGTTAAATGAGAATGGTGGTTGCCAGTTTTCTGCTGAACAATGTGGAGGAGGAGGTAATACTTCAGGCGAATGTGTAGTAGTAACTCCATTTATTCCATTTATATGCCAGTTCTGACCTGAAGAAAGACAAAAGAGCCATATGGATTCCTTTTAGTACATACTATTTCTAATGGAAAAAAAATAAGTTTTTTTTATTTTTATTCTTCTCTTCTCACATTGAATGAGATGAAAATTAAATCCTCAGAAAATATATTAAAACTAAAAATTTATGAATTATGTTTTATTTCACAAGGGCAATATATTATGAATGAAAGAAGAGAATGATTCTGATTGTAATAAATTTGACATAGATTAGAAGCATACTGAGACTCTTGGGTTTAAATTAAATCAAACTGTATCCCTTGAATCTTTTCAGTGCTACTCCTAAAAATATTCAGGTGGGTTGAAAACCATGAAAGACCAACAAAAAAAAATTCTTGAGAGACCCAGAAGACTCCTGCAAGCTACGTACGAGAATCCTTGTTTCTGACCACCAAGGCATGTAAGGTCCTAAATTCAGAGAATTGTTACAGTTGTACAAATCCGTTTATTTGGAAATGACCCTTTCCTTCACTTGAGCTCCGAATACTTTAATCAATTGAGCCTCAGAAGTCTGTTTACACCATCCTCAAAGACCCCATCACCCTTCCTAACAGAACTAATGTTGTATGTAAAGTTTTTTCCGGGTTGGACCGTGTAAAGTTTTTGATGGTTGCCGAGCTTTCGCACATCCTGTGATGGCTTCTTCAGGGCTGAATAGAGAATTCATTCTCTATTCAGCCCTGAAGAAGCCATCACAGGATGTGCGAAAGCTCGGCAACCATCAAAAACTTTACACGGTCCAACCCGGAAAAAACTTTACATACATCTGATGACTGTGGAAGCCTACGTGAACATCTTACCAACCTGTACGGGGAGGATGTTGTTCAGAGGATGAAGAGCATCGACAAAGCCAGATCGAAGAAGATGAGACTCCTGGCACATCATTCTCTATTCAGCCCTGAAGAAGCCATCACAGGATGTGCGAAAGCTCGGCAACCATCAAAAACTTTACATGGTCCAACCCGGAAAAAACTTTACATACATCAGATGACTGTGGAAGCCTACGTGAACAGAACTAATGTTGTCTACCAAATTCCCTGTTCCATACCTAATTGCCATGGTTCTTACATTGGACAAACAAAAAACCCTATTTCCCGTATAATCAATAACCATAAAATGACATAAAGAATAAACTAATAAAAACTGCCCTCACTAAACATGTTTTTCATGAAGGTGAAATACACTTTTTTTTTAATTTATATTTTAATTAGCAACCTATGGACCTCCAGTGTTCCGTTACACAATGCCCAACAAGAGGTTTGCATTTCTTCAAGAAAATCTCCGCTTCGATGATATATCCACAAGAGGCCAGAAAAATCAACAATAAATTTGCTGCATTCAGACAAGTGGGGGACATTTTTGAATCACATTTATATGGAATGTTTCTATTATGATATTTTTTTTTTGTAATCAAGTTCCTACTTTTGTTCCTACCTATTGTCTATAAAAATAATAAATACTTTTTTTTGAACAACTCTATAAAGTGTTTGTTAGATAATAAAACATTTCCCCATTATTTCTTTTTTATTTTACCTTGAAAAATCGGTATTTGGAGGGTGGGGTCTGATCCAACCCTACCTTACCGTTTATGTCAAGAAAATCCACCCTAACGTTAGAGGGTTAAACACTTTAACGTACATAGAAAAGACAAAATCACAGATAATAAAGCCTGTAGGGGCGTTATGACAGCATTTTTAAATCAATATCAGTCTGAGCCCATATTAATAGATACATTAGTATCTATTGGAGATTACTCCAAGCTGTCATTACTCGAGTACACCTTTCGTCCCCTGTTATCATTTGCAATGTTTAGCTACCTCCGACTGAACCTATTGATGAACCTGCTCTAGTCTGAATTATAAATGCCCTACAACTGCTGTACATAATTACAGGTGACTTCAACAGTTCCCACCAAGCTTGGTCATCCTCTGCCACAAGTTCCAGAGGGAAAATCATAAAGAGAATCACAGATGCCTCTGACAATATACTCCTCAATAGTGGTAACCAAACATACATAAGTCTAGCTTATGGTACCGAAACTGCAATAAACCTCACTATCTGCTCAACCAACCTGGCAACTGCTTACTCATGGAAAACAGGTTCCCATCAATATATTAGAGTTCACTTTCCCATCATCTTACAGCCAATAAAATCACTACCATCAATCAAAAGGATTTCTAAATGGATAATAGAAAAAGCTGACTTTAGTGGTGTGCTAAAACACCCTTAACGAGTTACCATGATGATCATGATGATATCATGATCCAACCAAACAAGTTCATAGAATTATAGAAATAATCATATCAGTTGCCAAGCAATCAATACCCAAAACTAAAGGCAAACCAACAAGATACTAAACGCCCTGGTTTAATAACGAATGCCGCAAGCCATAAAGGCCAAGAATAAAGCTCCCACTGTATTCCAAAAACACCCCACTACTCAGAATATAATAAAATATAAAAAATAAAAATAAAAAACAAGGAGACTCATAAAACATAAAAAGAAGAAATCCTTGTGGCATATGTGAAGACAATTATCACAAACACTCTGGGAAAGTAAGGAAAAAATTCACAATATTTCAGATTAAAAAAATATCAATATTCCTGCTCTAAAACTGAACAGCCTCATCATATCTGACCCTCAGCAACTCAGTGAAATGTTAGTCGACCACTTTTCCAATAATTCAAGCACGCTTACTGACACAAGAAGAAGAAGCTAATTTCACTTCCATTGATTTTTCAGAAACCCATCAAAATGAAAATCTTGATTACAATTACTCTCATGGAGCTTAAAAATTCAACTCCTGGGCCAGAAGAAATATATAATGCAATGATAAAGAATTTCCCACCGCAATTTAAATCAATTCTCTTATACATCTTCAATACAATATGAAAAATTACTATTCATCCTAATTCATTCCTTGTAACTGGTTGGAGGCAATAGTCATCCAAATCCTAAACCCAGGCAAAGATAAGCTCCTAATTAATAATTCAGGCCAATATCCCTCTCGAGTTGCTTATGCAAGGTCCTAGAAAAATCACCAACAATAGGCTTCTCTGGACTCTGGAAAAGCTCAATCCCTAACTCCAACTCAATGTGGATTCAGAAAAGCAGATCAACAATGGACCATCTTGTTACCTTAGAAGCCAAAGTACTGAACACTTTCATAGAAGGAAAAGAAGCTTTTGGCATTTTTTCTTTACTTCGAAAAAGCAGATGATACGATTTGACAAAGCCAAGTGCAGAAGCAAACATTTGAGCAGGGTTTCCATGGAGGACTACCAAGCTTTATAAAAAAATTTTTAAGTAAACGCTACATCAGAGTCCGAATTGGAAACAAGCTTTCACGACAAAAACCCCTATTCTATATAACAGTATTCCACAAGGGAGTGTCTTGAGCTGTGTTCTATTTTCCCTAGACATTAATTCCATAGCCTCCCAAATTACCTGGTCTATTAATGTCTCGCTATTTGTTAATGATCTTGAAATATTTATCTGCTTCACAAATCTCCTATGGGCAACTAGGATCCTGCCAAAACTATCAACTAATTCAACATCTGGGCCATATAAAAACCTCAGATTTTCAATTAATAAGCCCAAATGCATTCTCTTCTAAAAAACAAAGGTATCCAAGTTCACACCCTATATTAATATTGAATGACCAACGTATGACTTTTGCTAAAGAAACAAAATTTTTAGGAATAGTAGTAGACGACAAGCTAACTTGGCTAAGTCATATAAAACATATAAAAGAAGATTATAAGAGACTCAATCAATTAATGAGAGGGAATAGAATAAAAAATCAATCTGTCCCAGCCAGGAATCAAACCTGGATCTCCTGCTATCCGGGCCAGTGCACTTACCAGTTATGCTACGAGGACGAGCTAGATATCTCATTAAATTCCCTCTACACTAGCGAGAGCCTAACCCACGAGAAAGACGAGAACTTCGTCTTCAACTCGAAGGAGCTGACATTGTCAAACTATTTGTCGACTCTCGTCATTTACTTTATTTAATTTTTCTTTATAAATATTTTATTAGGTTGTGGTTTTTTATCCCATATAAATTTTAAACAATTAATGAGAGGGAATAGACTCACACACTTTTATATTAATGGCTGAAATGCAAGCAATATGCCTAGCTCTCTACCACATTATTACAACAGACCAAATTGACTATGTCATACGTTCTGACTCACTCTCATCTTTAAATAATATTAAAAAAGGAAAAAAAGCAAAAAACCTCTACTAAAAAATTTTTCCTCTATATTCACATCATTCAAAACCAAGGCACAATAGTCAAATTCCTGTGGGTTCCATCACAAATTGGTATTCTGGGAAAGGAGACGGCAAATAAGCAACGAAAGAAGCAGCCCTTAAGAACAGGCCTCCCAAAAATATCAGGCAACTAGACGATGTTAAGTATTTGTTAAAACACAAAAACTGTGCACACTGAGATTACACTGTGGAAAGCAGAACAAACTAATAATAAGCTGCGGGCCATAAAGACTCAACCAAAAAGTGGTCCAGTTCAAACAGAAGTTACAGAAGGGAAGATGTTGTCCTGACAAGACTTAGAATAAGGCACTCTAATATTACCTACATATATCTGATAACCAGAAATTCACCAATAAGCCCAACCTGCGACAAACAACTGAATGTCCAACATATCATTGAGGATTGTCTAGCTTACGAAACTTTATTTCATTCAGAAGGCCTTGCAAGGCAACTTCCTGTGTCAAGGAATGTTACATTGCTTTCCTTGTCCTAGAGAGGAGACAAGGAAAGCAATGTAAACTAATCATTATTCTAAAAAAAGCTGGAATCTACAAAAACAAGTAGAAAAAAAAACTGTGATATATATCTGAATTAAATTATATTTTATACATGTTTCTCTTTATGTTTATTAATAAGTAATTATAGTTATAAATTTTAAGAAAATAAAATATGTATTGGTTTAATATAAAATAAATATAAAATTAACTGTGATACAAACTTTATTCAATGTGTTTCATTAAAACTTCGTGACTCTAATGAGAGCTTATGTACATTNCCACAACTGTCGACATCAGAATATATATATATAAAAGTTTAACTGTGAAACAAACTTTACTCAATGTTGTCCATTAAATTTAGATAGAGACTCTGATGAAAGTTTATGTCCATTGAAATAAAATGTAAAAATGTAGGTTGTTTGATGTAAGACTGTAAAAGAAAGGAAAAAAGTATAACAATTACTTATTTTTTAAACAAAATTCAACAGCCAGTAAAGGGCGTGATTAAAATTGTAGCCTTAATCTATACCTCCCTCTACCTCAGATATTTTAATAATTTAATAATTTGATAATTACACACAATAATAATTTGATAAGTACAGACACAGATATATAACTTTTTTTGAAGATCATACGAATCATAACATACCTTCTCCTACAAAGGAATGTGAACAGAAATTTTTTCAGAAGTTGGGTCATGATACTATTGTGAATAGTTTATTAGCTTAAGAGAATTTTGCTAAAATTTATGTACTTACCATTTCCTGAATTGTGAGTCGTAACTTTCAAAAAAGCATTTGAAGAAAAAAAAGAATTGCTATCTGATTCAAATAAACTCTGAGCTTTAAGCTTGATGTGGTTCTCTGAAAAATAAAATAAAACATTTAATAATATGTAATAATTAAAAGTATTCACACAAACTAGTTTTTTTTTAATCAGTCAAATCTTTAACTATCAGCTTAAAACTTTGCACAAAAAATTATTTTATTCTAAACAGGTAATGCTGTTAATGAAAATTAAAAGTATCACCTACAAAACCAATCAAGTAGCTATGACCAACCCTGAGGAAGGAATGCTGAGTGCAGCAAACAAATAAGCTATGAAATTTTAGAAGGCTCAAGGAGATATCTGAAAAATTTAATTATTAGATTTTTTTTTTTTTTTTTGGGATTCAGTCAAGGTACATCTAAAAAAAAAATACAAATTTTAAAAAAAGTGTATTTTTTAAAAATTATCTGCCAGATCTGGGGCATTAAATTATCTGCAATTATCTGGACAGATGATTTTAAAAAAATAAACTTTTATTAAATTTGTATTTTTTTTGGATCTACCTTGGCCGAACCCCAACAAAAAACATCCAATAATAATATCTACGGTCAAAAAACTCTCCATTTGAAAAATTTAATGTAATGTAAAAATAAATTCCTGTATTAAATGTAAAATAAATTCCTTCATTTGGTTACAGCATGAGTTTTTGTTTTCTTTTTGCTTTAATCAATAATAGAAATCTTCAATTATGAATTTATTTTTAATTTAAATTTTTTATTTTTACATTTTTACCATTGAAAAAAAATATTTTCTTAAACTCTACATTTTATTAATATTGCAATAGAAGGAGATATGCAATAAAGTATAAACAATTATTTTACATGTAAAAATAGTTCTAGAGAAATTAGTCAGAGTTTCGGCCAGGATCAGAAAAATAAAATACTCTAGGGATGTTATAAACTGGGCAGTTTAGTTCTGCACTCTGAGATATAACCATAAATTTTCCTCGGAGATCTCTCCAGACATCACTATCTCCCTGATGATGACTTACAAGTTAAGTCAAAAGATCGGCAATAATAAAATAATTACCTAACAATTTTGGAGTAGTTTATTTTTCTGATCCTGGCAGGAACCCTGACTAATTTCTCCAGCCTGATACTCAAAGGCCAACGAACCTCTTATCATGTAAAAATAGTTTCTGGAAAGTCATTATTATAAAATTTTGTAAAAATATCTTTAAGAGTAAAGGCACTAAGAAAGAAGGTTCGAAAAACATTTTCTTTTTTAACCAGACAACTTATACTGCACTTATCCTTTAAAGAAATTTCTACAACAGATCAGTTCAGGTATCCCAATCCTGATACTGAGGGTTTAAGTCTCTCCCTGGTCTAGCTTTTGGTTAAGTGAAATTTCAAGGGTAAAGAAACAAAAATCATAGAGCAAGTGGTAGATGCTAACTGCTAACTATATTCCTTATCTCAGCTTGTTCAATAATATAGAATTTGATAAAATATTGGAAATTCCTCACATGAGGCACCAGCACAACTGAAGAGGTTGAATGTATAGTCATGACTGGGTTCAGATTTGTGGAGAGACGAAATGTTAAGTGCACAAAAGATGAGATCATTATTTGAGAATTTTCTTTAGGTTAGCCAGTTAGTTTATAAGAGTTATAATAGAGAATGATAGGGCATCATAAAGAGGCAATGACTTCTACATGAGAAAGCAACCTAGTTTTGCATGACACAATGATACACCCATGTTTTGGAGGACCTAGTCAGATAGAGATGGCAAGCATTAGAAGTCATATGGAAAATATGCACAGAAGGGAGATATGAAGCAAAGTGATCACCATAAGTGTCCTTTAGGATCAACAATGATAGTACCAATACTTTTAACATAAGCCAATATGTAATTGAAACTTGGCAAGTCATCATTAAGAGTTAGCAAATTCTAGCACTAAGTTAAAATAAAGAACACATGAGACATAAGCTAATTAAATATTTTAAATTGCATCAGAATAAAAAAATTTTATTGACAAAACAATTCATTAGAAGGTTAGGGTCAATGGGTAAACAAAAATGGGTCCTGGTTAGTTTTGAACCTGATTCAGATCATATCATGGCCACATGGAATATGAGACCATGCAGTAGCCAGAAAAAAATAGAGAAAGAGCTCATGGATTAATTAAGTTTATAATCGATGTAACAGCAATCAAAGAAATAAGATGGTCTGGACAAGAGCAAAACACACGAATTATTTTCTTATCTTAAGTGGTTCAACCAAGGATAGGGAGGGTAATTTGGAACAGGATTATTAAAAGCAAAACTATTAGGAAAGCATTGCTTGACTATAAAACCATAAACCATTGGATAAGTAAACTATGCATAAAGATGAAATTTAAAAATATATCAGATATAGTGGATCACAAAAGACAAAAATGACGTAGAAAAAAAACCTTCTAAGATAGTCCTCTCTGTGAACTGATTCCTAGACATGGAACTACTGTAATAATAGGGGCTTTAATACTCAGATTGGTAAAGAAATAGCTGGTAGATTTACACTGCATGATTTAACTAATGAAAATGGCCATCTAGCACAATTCGCTGCATTGGGTAACATGAAAATTAAGAGGACCACCTTTCAGCATTAGTGAACTCACCAAGGAACAGGGCAAATACAAAATGGAGGAATAAACCAGACTGGAAGAACCCAAGAATATTATCCACAACTGTCGACATCAGAGCCTGAACTAGCATTAGTTCTTAAAATTTTACCACCTTCCCTCAAAGATTTCAAGGATCAGTAAGCCTCATGGAAAACTGCAGAGCCTCAGGTGAGAGCACCCAGCGAAGTTCAAAGCTGAAGATGTGCACCTTCTCAATAATTATACATTATGATCCCTAAGATATAGATCAATGAAAAAAATACAGAAATACTCTTTTAAGCATGGCATATAAGAAAAAAAATAGTCCTGCAACAGGACAAATAGGCCCAATGGAGAAATCATGTTAAAGCTGTATTTATTCTTGACCCATAGCATACTAAAAAAAAGTGTTTGCTTACTGTTTTGGTCACCTGATTTTTACCCATTCAATGAAGAATGGTATCATAATAGGGCTGGGTGTGTTCCCTCGGAGCACACCATGGATGCTTGATGTCATTACAAACAGAAACACAGAAAGAAAGGAAAACTTACTGTGCACTGAGCATTGAACCTGGGACCTTTGACTCAGGAGTCCAGTACCTTAACCACCAAATCACCTTGCTCCATGTAGTATATAAGATATTCTCAAATCACTTAATGCCTAGGCTAAAAAATTTTCACAATGTATCATATTCTATTAAAAGTGTATTTTTAGGCCTGATTAGGATACGGGAACATAAATAAATCATTAGGTGCTAAATCAGGACTGTATTGCAGATGACCCATCAATTCGATGTTCTTACCAATTAAATGCTGAATTGTCTGGGTCAATGTATGAAAGCTCACATTGTCATGGTGAAGAATGATTCTGTGTCATTGATTAAATGTTCATATAAATTCTTCTGTAAGCTTGTCATACCATTGCCCAGGAAAGCCTCAGATAAGCCAATTTCATGGTATGTCACATGACAATTTTGCATTATCAGCATCAATGTTGTCAGGCACAACAACCAAGTTCTTCTTTCAATTAGTTCGTGGATTCACTATCCCAGTGATATACAGTGGTTTTAGATGGTGCGTCATCGGCAAAAGTCGAAGTGAGTTGGTCGATGCACTATTGTTGAAGTCGTAAACCATGACAATACTTCGCACAAAAATGTTCACAAGAATATTTTCACTGAGATGAGATTTTCAAGTCTCTATAAAAAACACAATAGCATTTGTATGACAAAACGTTCTAAGTACAAGTACCGTCAAAAAAGTAAAACTTTACGATGGATATGTTAACATCAGTGTTGCCAGCTGTAGATACATAAATAGCATTCTTTGTTTCACTTCTTGCTATATCTGTTTACTGTTAATCTCAGTACCATGGTAAATAAGCTCTTAACACCATCAATTATCATACAATTACAAACATATTTACTGTCAATTTTCTCGCTTTAGAAGTTGATAAAACCATGTAATTTGTTTCTGTATCACAGATCTGAAGACCAATTTTAAATGTTCATAAGAAGAATATTTTCAATATTGATGAATACAATATATTAATTGTATTATCAACAATTACATTCATAAATTTGCTTGTGTGTATGTGTGTGATAAGTAATGAAATATGATTTACAATAGAATAGCCTATATATATATA
>KZ806923.1:642829-664556 GCA_000696205.2 Oncopeltus fasciatus | reverse complement strand
CAGGCCCGGATAGCAGGAGATCCAGGTTCGATTCCTGGCGAGGACAGATAGATTTTTTTATTCTGTTCCCTCTCATGAATTATTTATAATTTACGTGGGATAAATAACCACAACCTAAATAAAATATTTACTTATTAGTTATGAGGATAAGACTAAGAAGTTTCTAAAAATTTTAAATTGCCTGAGTTTCATTAACTCTTCTAAAAAAGGGAAAAAAGTATTCCCTTTCTTATAGTGTACAATGATTTTTTCTTTAATATGTTCATCAAATTTAGTCAAGGTAATAAAGAGTTTTCATTATTTTATTAAAATAATTTTTTTTATAAAATTAAATTACATGTACTTAACAAACTGTGGTTGGAGGGGGGAAGCGGTAATAAAAACTTGTTTTAACATAATGAGGAAGTGTCAGGACTACTGGTTCATAGAATAATTTTGCTCTAGGAAGGATGTTAACTTTTATTTAACATACTCTCATGAGGAAAAAGAAGGAAAATTTAATTTGAAAGTAATGGAATACAAATTTATGAGAAAGTTCAATTTTATTTTAAATGAATTTTTTTCTTTTCTTTTTCTCGGTAGTAGAAGTCATTTTGATTCCTTCGATTATTTTTTTTATGTACCTCAAATATATTGAATTTGCATAATTGCCGTACCTGTCATGTTCTTTGTTATATAATATATAATCTCCCCTTTAAAATCCTTTAGTATTATTAACAAGCCATTATATCCATAAAGGCTTATTAATCAAATCAGTTCAAATTCAGTATATTTAAAATGAATTATCACAAAAATAATTAACACCATTCACATAATCAGAACTAAAATTTGACAAGCAGATCTGTATTCTAAAAATCAAATTATTTCAAGGGCTAAAACAATTTAAAGGACTGAGATACCTGATATCCACAAGTACAAGGAAAGAATGTAAGATCATCAACCTCCAGGGGCTCCATACAAAGTGGGCATTCTACCTGTTCCTCGCCACTCTGATTGAGTACAGACATCTCCTTTTAAAAATTGAAAGATAAGTTAAGGAATAATGGTTGTAAATATTGAAGGCAAAAATAACTAATTAAAAATGACATATAAAAATAAAAAGGCAAAGGAAAAAAAGAAAAAGAAAAAAAAAGCCCTCCTCATAAAAGAAAATTATTAATGAAATCAATATCTATTTCATTTAAAGAATACCACTCTTTTTTAATATATTCCTTAAAAAATAATGTAAAAAAAAAGATAGACAAATATTGTCTGCTTTGAAATGTATTATACATAATAATACATAATAGAAATAAATAAATATTAAAACAACTATGCTTGAGTGCTGGGTATAAAGTAAGTCAATTCAATACACTTTAAACTTTATGCTATTGGTTTTTCTCATAAGAATTGAGATAATGAAGATTTGATAATCAACCAAGTACTATGCATTAACTTCCAACTTAACATGTAAGAAATACTGATCCTGCAAGATACACAACTCATTATAATATTAATAAATTTTAAATTGACAGTAAATAACAAGGCTGATTTAAAGGTAGCAAAGTATCCAAGTAGTGTAATATTCCAAGCTGGAAGACCTATATTCAATAAAAATTTTGTTTCTTTTTCTCTGGCCAATGCACTTAAGAAACTAAAGAAAAGCTTTACTCACAATAATTTGCAGTCAGGAAATTATTGTTTAAAATGTAAGATAATGAGAAATGTCAAATTTCACTTGTTAAACAATCTGAAGTAATACTTTCAAACACAATATAAAATAATGCAGCTTGGTACAATCCAAGCAGAAACTTACCACGGATAATTTGAAAAATTTTAAAACGAATATCGTGAGCAATAAATGAAAATAAAACCAGGACGGTTAACACGCACTGTTTGTAAATCTACTCTGAATACTCGACCAGGAAATTTATGGTCGTCGAATTTCAGTTGTGCGCAGCTGTCAGCGCAATGCCATCAAATACTTAATAAATACCAAATATAAGAATAGAATCGATTCTCATAATGATTTGAAAACAATAAACAAAACATTATTTTTAATAAAAATAAAAATAAAGATTTATATAAGGTCAAATTCAAATTATCTATTAAGTAAAAATGCCATTCACATTTAGTCATACAGAAGCTTACTTAATCGTAGACTATACAAAGACGTACAAAACCTTACTAATATTCCTAAATAATCTGTTGTTCATTATTTTCGACATAATTATAGTTAATGTTTGTAATTAATTATATTAAGCTTTCTTGAACTGGTATGTAAACTGTTATTGTTTGGAATGAATATTAAAATCTTAAAATAAAAATATTGTCTGGCTAGTTTTAAACTCCTTGTTTTTTAGATTTTTAACTAGATTTTGTTCTTGGATTGTTTGCCGAATAAGCCAAGTTGTGTGAGTAGACTCAAAGGGGATAAATATTTCTATTTTATATTGATAATTTTAATTATAAATGTGAACTTACATTTGAAACTACAGTGGAATAGTGAAGTATATTGTTATTTCTGGAATTTTTTTTTCTCATTTCCATATGTTTTTTTTTTTTTTTTCTAGATAGCGCTTTATAATACGTTTTTGTGGCAAATTTTAATTTATTATATTTTTATAAATTATTCACATTAACTACCTAGGTATGAATAAACATTTTTTTAAATGTTATTTTTTATTCAATTTTACTTATTAGTAAATAATTCATGAGAGGGAACAGAATAAAAAAATCTATCTGTCCTCGCCAGGAACGGAACCTGGACCTCTTGCTATCCGGGCCTAGTATGCTGACCTTTACACCACAAGGACAGGCTAGATATCTCACTCTATTCCCTCTTCATTAGCGAGAGCCTAACTTACGAGAAAGACGAGAAATTCGTCTTAAACTCGAAGTAGCTGATATTGTCATGCATTTTGTCGGCTCTCGTCATTTACTATATTAAATTTTAATTTTTAAATATTTTTATTTGTGGTTNCAGGCCCGGATAGCAGGAGATCCAGGTTCGATTCCTGGCGAGGACAGATAGATTTTTTTATTCTGTTCCCTCTCATGAATTATTTATAATTTACGTGGGATAAATAACCACAACCTAAATAAAATATTTACTTATTAGTTATGAGGATAAGACTAAGAAGTTTCTAAAAATTTTAAATTGCCTGAGTTTCATTAACTCTTCTAAAAAAGGGAAAAAAGTATTCCCTTTCTTATAGTGTACAATGATTTTTTCTTTAATATGTTCATCAAATTTAGTCAAGGTAATAAAGAGTTTTCATTATTTTATTAAAATAATTTTTTTTATAAAATTAAATTACATGTACTTAACAAACTGTGGTTGGAGGGGGGAAGCGGTAATAAAAACTTGTTTTAACATAATGAGGAAGTGTCAGGACTACTGGTTCATAGAATAATTTTGCTCTAGGAAGGATGTTAACTTTTATTTAACATACTCTCATGAGGAAAAAGAAGGAAAATTTAATTTGAAAGTAATGGAATACAAATTTATGAGAAAGTTCAATTTTATTTTAAATGAATTTTTTTCTTTTCTTTTTCTCGGTAGTAGAAGTCATTTTGATTCCTTCGATTATTTTTTTTATGTACCTCAAATATATTGAATTTGCATAATTGCCGTACCTGTCATGTTCTTTGTTATATATATATATATATATATGTATGTATGTATGTATATTAAAGTGCTTAATATATTAATAGGCAGGAAAAGGAAGAAAAATTAAATGGTACGTCTCTGCCTTTAAGAAAAAACTAATTTTAGCTTGTTTACCATTAAATTAAAATTTACGGTACAGATGAACCACAATGCCTAATTTTTCAATTTTGTAGTGAAACTCTTTAGGTATTTCTAAGTGAATAAAATCTGTGATAAGTTCCATTACTTTAAATTAAATATTATTCCCTCTAAATTAAAAAAAGTTGTAAGTGCACTTGACTTTTTATTTATTAGTGCATATGCCAAATTTCATTATGACTATTTCAAGATATAAACCATAAAAATAAAATTTATGGTACAGGTATACCAAATTGAGTTCAAATTGACCAATTTTGTTGTGCAACAATTGAACATTGAAGAAGAAGAAGAAAAAGAAAATAAACTTTATTCTGGGACTAACGGAGTCCCCTTGAATAACATAGGAGAATTTTACGTAAGGCCTTTTCTGGCTTAAAAAATATACATTGTTATAAATAAATAAAACAAAAATTATTTATCAAGGCTGATGAGTTAATAATCTATAACAATATGACTGGGGAAAGAGAAAGTAAAAATAATAAAAAAAGAAAAAAAACAGTGAGCTTATAACAGGTTTAGGAAAAAAAGAAATGCAATGTGAGGTACCTCTTTAAAGAAAAGACCAAATCACACTTTACTCGCTCTAATTCCATTATTTTACATACATATCACAAGCGTATAGAATTCATTCAATCACTGATAAGCAACAATCATAGTTAGGAAGATTCAGTTTAGATGGATAGAAGATGCTGAAAAAGGAGAGATTTGAAAATGGAAAGAGAAGGAGCACGTCAAATTTTTGAGGATAGGGAGTTCCAAAGGCTAGCTGCCCGAGCTAGGAAAGAGCGGCGAAATGAAGCAATTCTATAAGAGGGAGTGTAGAGATCAGAGGTAGGGGGTCTAGTGTGGCGTGAACGGACTGAGGAGGTGAAGGTAAGGAGTTTATAAATGTAAGAAGGAGAATGTGTGGAGACAGTATTATAAAGGAAGGAAGTAAAGTCTGCGGTAGGAAGGAAACAACCACTTTAAATCATTATACAGGCCGTTTACCCGGGACGCCAACATATACCACACAACAATAATCAAAGTTGTGGAGAATGAGTAAAGAAACAAGGAGTTGGCGCGTGGATCTAGGTAGGAAAAGAGCTGAACGTCGGAATTGACCGCAAAACAGCGCCGGGATATTTGGGAAATGTGAAGCTTCCAGGAGAGATTCTGGTCGAGGAAGAGAAGGAGATAGGAGTATCATTAATGGTAAAATTAGGTTGTGTAGGAAAGGAGCTTAATTGGGGAACGGAACCGAATACATTAAATAATACTTTGCCGCATTCAAACATAATCTGTTTTGAACAGTCCAGCTATTGATTATGTCGAGCTCGCTTTGGATCAAATTCACAGCCGCACTCAGTTCCGAAAAGGGAAAGAAATAGTAAAGTTGGAAATCGTCGGCATAAAGATGGTAAGAACAATACTGGATAGCGGCTAGGAGGTCATTAATGAAGGAACAGAAAAGGGTAGAGGACAGATTAGAGCCCTGAGGGACTCCTGCAGGAGTAGGAAGAGAAGATAAAATAGATTTTTCTAGACTGGAAACAATTTGAGAGCGTTGGGACAAGAAAGAATGAAACCAAAGGAGCGTACTGTTAGAGAAGGACAAGTTTTGAAAGGAGTATGGAGCGATCGACTGTATCAAAAAATTTTGAGAAGTCCAATAAGATGAGGATTATGACTTTTTGCTCTTCCATCGCACGTTGAATATCGGTAGTGATCTTCACTAGAGCGAACTGAGTGGAAAACCTAGATCGGAAGCTCATCCTAGTTGTTTTTCAGGAACAGTGACATTTGGATTTGAGTTAGTTTCTCAAGTGGTTTGGAGAGATTAGAGAGTATATCCATTTATACTACATCCATTGGGCAGAAATCATTGAGCGAAGAAGGAGTAGGGATTTTACTTAGAGGCTTAACAATGGCTGTTTTCCATGCTTTAGGGAAGACTTGAATTTTTTGTTAAAAAATTATAGATTTGGACGAGTACTGGAAGGATGACTGGTAGGCATAATTTTATGGAGACCATTATGCCCTACAGCCTTCGTTTGTATTTCCATAATGGTTTCTAATATGTCGGAGGGGGTAATATAAAAAAAATAAAAGTTATCGTCGCAGAAGGTTGGGCCATTAGGTAATTGATATGGCAAAGGTAAGGAAGAGGCTTAAGAAAAATAAGTGCGCGACATATTAGAGCGGTTTTAATAGGAGCATGCTTATTGAGAATGGTGAGATTTTTCGTATTGAATGCGGCAAAGTATTATTTAATGTATTAGGTTCCGTTCCCCAATTAAGATCCCTTCCTACACTTCTTCCATTTTTTTTATTAATAATACTCCATTAATAATTAATTTTTCCATTAATAATACTCCTATCTCCTTCTCTTCCTCAGTTAGAAACCTCGATGTATCCTTTGACCAGAACCTCTCTTGGAAGCTTCAAATTTCCCAAATATCCCGGCGCTGTTTTGCGGACAATTCCTTTTTTCCTAAACCTGTTATAAGCTCACTGTTTTTTTTTTTTTTTTTTTTCTTTTTTTATCATTTTTACTTTCTCTTTCCCCAGTCATATTGTTATAGATTATTAACTCACCAGCCTCGAGGAAATTTTTTTTTTTTTTCTTTTTTAAGAAAATTTTTTAATTTTTACTATTTCTTTTATAAATTTATATTGTTTTATTTATTTATAACATGTATATTTTTTAAGCCAGAAAGGCCTTATGTAAAATTCACCTATGTTATTCAAGGGGGCTCCGTTAGCCCCAGAATAAAGTTTATTTTCTTTTTCTTCTTCAATGCGTTTAAAGAATGTCTCTGACAGAATTGAGATTTGGCTCCCAAGCCTACTTCAAATTTGTGTGTCTTGTTTTTCAACAAGACTGGAACGAAGTAATTGTTATGAAAGAGCTTTTCAATTGTATGACGAGTTTTTTAAGCGAATCTGGGAGTGACTTTTGGGACTCAGAAGAGGATTTGGTAAATTTTGGTCTGAGATTGGCCATACATATGCATTGTTGAAGGTTTATTGTAAAAGAGTGTACAGCATCATCTAAATCGTCAGAGGTTCTCAGAGAAATTCCGAGGTCAAGAGACTCTTCTATGAGATTTCTAAACAAGATCCAGCTGACTGGACCATTAATGAGGAAGGGGGCAATAGTTTTGGAATAGGGGCTAAGGGTAACGTTAAGAGGACTGGGTTGTGGTCAGAAGAGTTCGTTTAAGGTAGAAGCAGAATAATTAAGAGGAGTAAGGTTTTTGCAGATGAGGATGTCTAGGATATCAGGAAGAAGGTGTACGTCAGAGGGCCTATAAGTGGGAGAGGAAGGACTAAATGTGGAGAGGTTGTGGGATGACACTGCATTATATAGAGATTGACCACGAAAGTTGGCCGTTCTCTATCCCCATTGCAAGTGTTTTGCATTATAGTCTCCATCGGCAAGGAAACGGGGACCAAGGTCTTTGAGGAAAGTGGAAAATTCTGGTGTAGCGATTGGCTTATTTGGAAGACAATACATTGCTGAAAGTGTGATAGGATAAGAGGGTGTAGAAATTGACACTTGTTGATTGAAGGAACACTATGGGAGTGGAGGGTAAAATATGATGGGTATAGGATTTCTTGATAAGAAGTTCAGTTCCACCACGAGCTCGCCTGTCAGGATGGTCTGTCCTATAATTGTGGTAGCCAGTAATTTTTAGATTATTTCGCTTAGTTAGTCGTGTTTCTGTCAGTAATACTATGTCTACGTTGTTGTTATCGACTACTTGTTTGAGTTCATCAGTATGCGTCCTAATGCCGTTAACATTCCATAGGAGGATAGAAAAGGAATTCTTGGATTGGGGAATCATGGTGTTGTAGTTGGTAGGGTCATTTTGGTCAGAAGGGATATGAGTGGTGTGATGAGCGAGTTAAGTTGAGAGAAGGAGTGAAACAAGGTGTGGAGATATTTTGATGAGGGGGAAGACGAAGAAGTTAGCGCAATCGGGTCGCTCCCTCCTGGGTGGGGGATGCGGTTTTGGTTGTGGCTCGTCTTGTCTGGGTTGAACCTGAGTTTATTGTTTCATTCAAGCATAGGGCAGTCCTGGCTAGACAACTATGGAGGGCGGAGGCACTATTTTCCTGGCGAGTAAGCAGGGTGCACTTCTTCAGTTCTTTGTAAACCTAGCAGATGACGGGGTGATTTTTTTGGAATTTTGGGCAGTTGATGTGAGTGCCTCTACATTTGAGAGTATTCACAGTAGGCTTTTGTGTGACCATTCTGGTGGAGGGATGGGAGGTTACGCCCTATGAGTTTCTGACGTGGGTTGACAGTGTAGTTTCGCTCGGTGGGGGTTCTTGTCGCTGTCTCCTCTAGTCTTATGGAAGTGTCATTGGTTCTCCTCTTTGCTTTCCTTTACCTCCGCTGGATATTACTTGATGGTTATAGTTACCTCACATCATAAGGCATTAATTAATATTTAAAAAAAAACTAAGCCTCGAACCGGGGACGCGGACCTCGGAAGACCTGTACTGAGACAGTTGCCTTAGTGAGGGCGGGGGAGACGAGCAAGTCTGAGCCCTGCCTGACCGCTTGGGGCTGGCTATTGTGAATAAAACTATAACTTTACTCACTGAATTGTCGGCAAGGTAACTCTGTCAAACATCACACATTTGTCAAGCGCACTTAGTTTTGTTGTCTGTCAATTTTCAGTGCACAACACTTCCAACAACTGACATAAATAATTCGATAGAGGGAGGTGGGTTTAGAGGAAGACCAAAATTTATAATAGTAATATATTCATCGTTATTTGATTTATGAAAAAGTTTATTGAATATAATAGGTGTAGAATTTAATCTTCTATGGATTATATTCTATCCCATATTTACAAAAAAATGTAAACTGGGGGACAAAAAAACCGGCGCACCTGGAATTTTACCTAAAAAATGCATATAAACATTTTTATAACAGGTCAAAGGTCACAATTTGCTCACCTTTATTTATTGTGATATATTCTGTTTGTTGTATACCAAGAATAAAGGGTAAAAAACACAACATGAGTGGGTAAAAAAATCTTTATTGAAAAATAAAAGAAAAATAGTCACTTTTAGAAAAAAATAAACACACTCTAAACGAAAAATAACACTCGATTATTAAGAAATGTGAGTCATTAGTACCGAGTGTTGCCTCCCCTTGCTTGAATAACATCCCGGGTTCTTCTAGGCATACTGCGAATCAGGTTGGCTACACGATTTTGAGGTATCTGATCCCATTCACGTACCAGAGCCATCCTTAGTTCTTGGAGGTCACTTGGTGGGTTCTGTTGTCGCCGAATGGACGTTCCAAGCTGGTCCCAAAGGTGTTCGATAGGGTTGAGGTCAGGGCTGCGAGCTGGCCACTCCAAAGTGCGGACGCCTACCTCATCCAGGTAGTCCCTTACAACATTATCATGCATAAAAAGGAAATTGGGTCCGATAAACGTGGCAAACGGTACCACATATTCCTCCAGAATGTCAGTCACATACGTATGTGCATTAAGCGCTGGCCTTCGGAACACATAGAGGTCTGTCTTAGCCTCTAAACAAATTCCACCCCAAACCATCACCGAGCCCCTTCCAAACTGCACTCTTCCCCTAATGTTGCACTGTGCATATCGCTCGCCTAATCTTCTCCACACTCGAACTCGGCCATCTGCACCGTACAGGTTAAACCTGGACTCGTCAGAAAAGAGAACAGAGGCCCAATCATCTTCTGTCCAGGCGGAATGTTCTCGACAAAAGTTGAGGCGAGCTGTTCGGTGCGCTGCGGTGAGCAGAGGGCCGGATGCGGGGACTCTGGAGTGGATATCGAGCTCTGCAAACCTCCTCCTTACTGTTCGCACGCTTACATTTGATTGAAAGCGATTTCTGAGGGCCTGGAGAGCAATGAAGCGATCATCAGCTGGGAGTGTCGCTCTTGGACGGCCTGATCCCGGCCTCCTGGCATAGCTACCAGTTTCGCGAAACCTCAGAACTGCCAGGCGAACTCTTGTTTCAGGCAGTCCATGAACTCTGGCCGTATCGTTGGCTTCGGCCATCTTCGATCAACGGCATAATTCGCGCAACAACCTCTGTCATCAAAACCATTTTTAATGTTTTAAAATTATGAATTTTCTCTTTAAGAAAGAAAGGAAAGAAGAAACGCCAATGAATGTGTTTCTGGAGACAAACTGAATTCAAAATTATGAATTTTTCCTTTAAGAAAGAAAGGAGAGATAAAGTCCATCTTTCAGTTTATATCATTAATCCTAGAGGGGATTAAGACATTTGTTGTCAAAACATAAGGAATCGTACTCCCATTTGATCTGTCGTGCCAATTATTACACAGCACACAAAAATAATTATTTAATCTGCATTTTTCAGGTAAAATTCCAGGTGCGCCGGTTTTTTTGTCCCCCAGGGTATATTAAGGGAGTAGCTAAGATTGGTGAGCGGTTTTAACTTTTATGGTCATTGCTCTGTTAGTTTACATTGTTCTATAAGTTAAATTTTCTCATTTACTCTTATTTATATCCATCTTTAATGAAGCAAAGGGAATCTGCTTGAATTACGCAGCCCCTGCGTGACAGCTTACATTGTGAGATATCTCCTATATACTCCAAACTCTCTTGATATTTATCTTAGTGCTGTAAAAAGAATTATAATGGCATAAAGTGAGATTTTAAAATGAACAGCTAATAATTAAAACTGATAATTACATAAAAGCTGTTCTCAAAATGGATAAGTCTGTCTAATTAAGATATGGAAATGAAAGTTAAAGTAAAAGACAGATACACAGTTGAGGAGGACAAATGTAGTTAAAATGATTTAGGATAAGAAGTCTAAATATTTTTGGGAAGACCATATTTTCCAGAATATATCTCATCAGGGCATATTTCCACATTCATATTTTAGATTACACAAGATCAGCCAGAATTAAACGATTTGAGATGTTTTAATTTACAAAAATGTGCTTCAACAAATTTTCTACTGACACATGCCACTAGGAAAGGAAAAACCTAGTAGCTGTCTTATCAAGAGTGAGAAAGATAATTAGGGTGGCTTTTCACCAGGGTGTCTCAATCCATGTACTGAGTGGAATAGTCCCTTCTTAATTGATTTGGGCAAGAATATTCTCACTTGGGATTGTGAAGTTTCAAATAGCATAGATTTATCAGATTCGGTACGATTCAAATTTAATTCAACTAATTAATGTCAGGGAACTAGTTTTTAATAAGCTTTCCACATCTGGATCTGTCTGTTGTTCCTTTACCAATTTGCCAGTGTCCAAGAGTAATTTTTTCTCCACCCTTGATGAGAAACATCAGCTGCTTAGATTCTTTTCCTTTCCTTGTGTCATACGCCTGTAGAAAAATGGCCGAAACACATTTTTGTAAATTAAAACCCCAACAGTTTCTGAAAATTCTACTTGGCTGTATTTGTGACTATATAAGGTTTTGACTATTGGTTTTTAGTTGGGTGGAAAATCCTTATCTAATGGAAATTCTTCCCATTGATATTTTTCCAGAGGTAGTTAGATCACTTTTGTTTTAAGCATCCTGGAGACTGTATATATGCTGTTTTTGTTTAACAGCATCCTTATAAAGGGATATGAAATTTTGATTGGAGAACTGCTTCAAACAATGCACTTCTGTTTTGTACAGGAAATGAAGATAGTTGCTGGGATTGCCATACAAATCTAACCACCAAATGACAAACCTGTAATATAATGAAAATATTTTCATTTGATTTACTGACACAATCAACTGTTGACATGAAAGTAAAGAATAATAATTTGATGGCGACTCAGACGAGAGTCTAGTAATGGACTGTTTTTAGACTAGCAGTCCATTACTAGACTCTATTCTGAAAGATTCCTGGGCTCTGAAGATGAGACATTGAGTCTTGAGAGTGCTCAGCTTTAATAAATATCATATCATCACTGAGCAAAGTGTAGCAGTATTTTTATCCCTTATAATTGTAAAGCTTTGCCCCAGTTCATTAAAAAAATAATCATTTTATATTCTGAATAATAGAATAATAATTCTGAAGCTTAACATTAACAATGCAATAAAATAATTACTTATTTAAAAATACAGAATAAAATCATGTTAATAAACTAATTAATGTGTACTTACAAGAGCAACCTATGGCAATATCAAATAAGTATGCAACATATAAGGAAGACAGTGAAGCACTTTACTAAAGATTGTTACAAGAACTTCATTGTGCCTTCTTTGAATAAATGGAGACAGTATCTTACTTGGTTATCACAGGGTGACAAAAATTTAGAGCACTCCTCTCATAGAAGTTACAGTGCGTTACAAGCAACTGCAGGGTCATTATAACTTCATGTTCCAGTATACATAACGCTTGTACGCACATACAGATATGATTAATTCCACTTTCATGAACAGTATTTTTATCCCTTATCTTTCTCTTAATTTCATAATCAAATAATGTGTCTTCAAATTAACTCATTTATCTGATGCCATTATAACTTTGCTTATGGTAAAGTTAGAAGTTCTTTACACAGAAGTTGTGTAAGTTAAACAGATTTAACATGCATTAATAAAGATGTGCATACTTAATTATATCTTAAAAGCCTAAAAGAACAATGAATATTTCATGATACATAAAAATGGTACTGAGGCTGGTTCTTGGCCAGCCGAAAGGAGAGAGGTGCTCTATCATATTTGCTCGTTCTTAAATATCTTTCTTCATAAGCTTTTAATAAAAATGTTTTATAACATTAATGTTTTGCTTAAAGAATTTTTTTTTAATTGTTTGAATTATACTAATAGTGATGAAGATTTTATGATTTCCTAAAATATATTAAAGATTATTGAATTTAGTCTTCCTCTAAACTCTCTCTTATAGACTTCTGTATTTCAAAAAGAATTTTGCAGAATGTAGAAGTTAGTAATTTATTTTACACTGACCTATACATTTTATTCTTAAACCTAATAATAAAGAAGATATTAATAATAAGAAGCTCAAATTCAAAATTTTGTTTCTTTATTTTGAAAATTATAGATGCTGGGTGCATAGATATTTATGCATTAATGTATACAAAATTGAAAGTATACACAACACACTCGACCACTCATATATTTGTCATTAATTTTTCAATATTTAACTGTAATTATTTAGTTTGTAAATGTTGTATCATTTTTATTTTAATCTGTGAATGTTACGAGGACATTCAAAGTAATTAAATTTACTAATTAATTTTATGACTATTAAAGCATAATACTTATCACAATAAGGCAATACATTTTCTTGAATCCCTAATAAAACTCTATACTTTCTTAATATACAATATATATGCATATTTTAACTTGTGATTGAAAGAAGTAATAGATTTAAAAAAATAGGTAGAGGTCAAATAAACATATATTTCATCTAACAAAGATATTTCCTAAAAAAAAAATATATATATATATACAAATGTGTAAAATTAAAAAGAAAGAACAATGAATTAGAGATCATCCGCAGTAACAATTAATATAACAAATATAAAATAAATGAGAAACATATATACAACAAACCTAACTCTAAAATCTTAGTTTCCATTATTTACAGACATTCCCATATTGGTAAGACAATTTCAAAAATAAAAATTTAATTATAAAAACACAGTCAATGTTAAATAAACCATGATTTTCATAAAACATGTTAAGATGTTTATATGAACATAGAATGTAAAATTAGACTAATTGGCTATTCTTCTTTCTAGATTGGAATCCTTTCTACTGTAAATAGGTAACCAATATTTATTTATTGAGTGTCCTAAGTTAGAAATAGCTTTCTTAATGGATGAGAAATATCCAATTCCTTTGGGTCTTATTTCTTCAAGTTCTGATGAGGAGTCCTAGAATAATAAATAAAAAGCTTAAAAATTTAAGACTATAATAAAGTAAGAAAATTTTACAAATTCGTGTTAATAATGGACATCAAATAACAAGAATTCAAACATAAACAAATCACAAAATAAAACCGCAGATCTTAAGTTAATCTTAGTCTTCTCTTACCCAGAAATAAGTTTCAGGTCAAGAATATCAATGCTCGCTATATAATTAATAACTCTTCACAATGCCAGACAATATAATACAATGCCTCAACAAGTGTTTCAAAATGCACTTATGAAAGACCAATTGAACATATTCATTCTTAATAACACTTTCCTTTTTGCTTACCACAACATTTGAACAATTACTGAGCATCGATTTGCAAATTCAAAACTACTGAATAATATACCCTCACTTCTAAGCACCAAATTTTGCTGGTTAATAAAAATTAATTTTTAATAATCCTTTTAATTCTAAATAAAAATTTATATGTCACTTAAAAGAAAATTATAACCACTGATGCATATACATTTTTTTCCCGATGTTTCAGGTTCTTATTATCTACTCCTCATAGAGCTTTCTCACATGATTAAAATCTGGCAATCATTATCTTAATACTCTAGAGGTCACATTCAGAGTCATTCAAATAACAATTAATTGTAATTCTGTTAGGGCATTATTTAACGTCTTTAAATTTCAGATAACCCACAAGAAATAATGGTCTGATTTTTTTTTTTTTTTTGTAATGTAGCTTGCTTTAGTTTTATCATGATAATATAAATATTTTGACTACATAGAACAAAAACTAATATTTTGAGGTTGGTAAAAATCATTTTTTGGTTTCATTTAACTCATTAAATGATCTTTTAACAAACTTCCTTCAAGGATAAAATCCAACTTTTCATGGCAGTGCTCTTATATGATACTTGAATTATTTTTTCTACTTTTCACTGATCCTATATTGAAGAAGATAAAAAACAGGGTTAATTCAAATAAGTAAACATACACAGACTACACACGCCTAAAAAAATTTAGAAAGGAAAGTTCAAATATAAGAAAAATGTTCTCATTTACCAAAAGCCTTCATGTACTTTAAAGATCTAAATTAAATAATACATCAATTTCAAAATACTTGATGATTCTTTTTAAAATGTGAATTTGTTCCCCTAAATTCATTTATGTGATAATAAATAAAATGGGAGGAAAAATGTTAGGGACTTAATAGTGACTATTAAAAAAATATATTAATACAAACCAAAATTAGATATAAATAATAAAAGGGTTCATAAAAACATATCACTTATCTATAAAATATAAATCATAATTAATAGATTTAAAAAAAAATTAGATTTAGTAAATCTGGTAAGTTGTTTTTGTAAGTAGAGATTGGAAGTTGCTTTCCCTTCTGGTATCTAGATACCTTCTTACTTCTGTGAAATGCCTGAAGTCATGAAAAATAAGCATATGTCTTCTTTTTAATGCAAGTAGCACAGAGCAGAATCTCATCCTGGGTAGACCTTAGTTCTTGCATGACCTGTTCGAACTCTTGTGAAAACTATTATCTCATTATGAGAGAGAACATGTCTGTTTGTTTAATGAATCCTGGAGACTGGTTTGAGACTGACATTGGGTTGAATTTCATAGTAGGTGAGTTCTTTCTGCTTTGAATTCTCTGTGTCTTGAGCTTGCAAAATATTAATTGTAATCTTGGATATACTAATTATATAGCTATAATCTTGGATATACCAAGTGTGTCTTGTAGTGGGATGGAAAGAAACATGGTCAGGAGACAAAGAATACTTTGCTGCAACATCAGCTTTCTCATTCCCAAGGTTACCTATGAGGAGTCCACTGAATTATAATGTCTGACGAAATGGAAATAATAGCGCTGTATCGTCTATTGATCTATTTCTATGACTTTTTTTAGGTAAACAATTGAGAGCAGTTTTTGAATATATAAAGGTTAAAGTTGGTATAGCAGAGGTCTAAGAAGGCTCACTAAATCTAAGCCTTCAGCATTACTTATATTTAGTTTTTTCTTTGAATAATTTAAAAAATTAGTACCAATGCGCTGCGTGTACTATTGGGCCCAAAGAGAGACCACCAAAGATCCTGGTCAAACAAATACTTGGGAAAAAAAAAAGAGTTGGCCGTCCCAAACTTAGCTGGGAAAAGAATATAGCTGGCGATGCAACTGCACTAGTTGGGGTTTGGAAAAGGAAGGCAACAGTACAAAATAGACATGGTGACTGGCAATCTATCCTTGAACAGGCCAAGACTTAATTAATGGGTCCTAACGCCGTTTAATTAAATACTGATGATACCATGAGAGGAAGTAGTTGTTATATATAGTTAAATATCATACAATAAACAGAGTCTTATTGGTCTAGTTAATTATATATATATATAGTTTTTAGGAAGGATTTGAAACAATCAGCAACCAAAACTAATGATTCAGAATAGTTTTCCAAGTCAGACAGTATATAAAACAATCAGTTTGACTATGTAAAATTAATGCTTTTTCAGATATGGAAAATTTTGTCTTAGAAAATAGTTTCAAATGTATTTTTAGAACAAATATAATATAATCTCCTGAAATCCCCCATAAGAGTATAATAAAGCTTAAAAGCAAAATGTTTTTTGCAACAAATTTTAATATACTTTTTGATGTATAATTAGGAAACTGTATAATTAACATTTTCTTTGCCCAAGTCATGCAGACGTGCAACTTTTATCACCCGATTTTTTTTAAGACTGGGAGAGAATAATTAGAATATATACAAAATATTAAAAAAAAAAAAATTTACAAATAAACTCAAAATTATTACTATTTTAATATGCTAACAGAACATTTTACCTACCATATTCACAGAATTTTCAATGCATAATTTATTCTTCTTCCATGGACTAGCATCATTACTCTCCTAAAAATAATAACATGTCACTAAAAGTAATGTATTATTTTCATAAATTATATGTTTATTAATTTAACTCAATAATTTAAGAGAGTGTAAATTAATTAGTTAAGAGAGTATTAATAATGTATATATGATAGTGTTCCTTAGCTATTTAGAGTTTAATGGATTAAATTACTGGTTTTGGATCAAGGAAAGGCATGTCATGATTAATCATTTCTTTTATTACTTGCTCATCTTCAACTAGGAACTCTAAATTTTGCTATTTTGTAATCCTCTTTAAGTAGTAGGAGCTTAAAAACGTATTAAACAAAATGGACTAACTTCTCACCTCTACTTGTTTCCTCTTCTTTGGGGTAAGAGGATCTGAGACATTAACATCTCTCTTCTTCAAATGCCTGCTACTTCCTTTCCTTCTTAAAGTCTGTTGGTTTTCCTGCTCCTATAAAAAATTGAATAGAAAACATATCTTCAGAGACTAGAAAACAAGTTTATCTTGATGAATGGAATCTAATTACAAAATTGATTTTGAACACATGACAGGTTTATAAATACCTACATAATAATAATACCTACAGTCAAAAAACTCTCCATTTGATTATATACTACTATTTGAAACACTTAAAAGACAAACCACATGAACATTAAAGTTCTTACGGATTCCTTGTTTCCCAGTTTATTTTACTACAGTTGGCAAAAATGTGCATAAAAATTGCTTAATCCAGTGACAATTAAATAAATATTCATCATTAGAAGTTTTATTTTTTCTGTAAAATCAAATATATAATATGATCATCAGAATTGTATACAATATTGCATAAATTTAACATAGCATTATTTTGTTTGGCATTTTAAAACTATTTGTCAAATTGTGTGACTAATAATAATTTTGTAAAACATGTATTAAATTTTTAGTGATAATTTTTACTATCTATTAGGGAAGATAGGAGAAAAATATTATTACAATTTGTCATGAGAACAATCTAGACACCAATATTCCTTCAGATATAAATGAAGATAAATTTACAGAACAAACTTAAAAGCATTTTCCTTCTTCATTGTAAACATACTGTAGTGATTAATGAAGAGAGGATTGTCAGGAATTTGGTCTTGGTAGTTAATGAATTAAAAACTAATTTGCAACCAAGACAGGTTTTCACTTTAGCGGAGCTGAAGGCCTTTATCAGGGCTGAATATGAAAAAGAAACATACAAAAATAATATAAGAACATGTTTATATATGATTATCTAACAAAGAAAAAATAAATGAAAATATAAAACGGTGTCTAATCGAATATATAAAATTGATAAGTAACANAATAATATAAGAACATGTCTATATTAATCTAATAAAAATAAATTAAAATATAAAACTTTGAGTAATTGACTATATAAAATGAATAATGAACATATTGGAAAGAAAGAAAAAAAAATTATGAATAATATTCTAGGAGTAACATACCAAGTAGGGTGATGGGTAGAGAGAGACTCGTGTTTAATTGTCATCATGACTGATATGTTTTTAAAAAAATTATTTGACCATTATGCTTCTATATAGCATAATGGTCAAATAAATTTCATTGGGTCCAACCCTGATTTGTTTCCTGTTCCTTCGAACAGGAAACAAATGGGGTACGGATGAGAATGTTTAAGTGGCTTGAGGTTCGTGGAAATATCACTGTAGGGACAAAAAAAATTCTATGAGATGGTTTTATTGTGATTTTTGTTTTAGGATAAGAAAAATATTACTGTTATATAAAAAAAATTGTCTGTCTGTTTTGTCATTTATGGGGTTCATTACTCCCCAAAATATACAAACCAAACAACCCTCTCTGTCCTATCATATCCAACACTAATTCCTCCGTCTTTTAAACTTAGTAATTTCCTACCCCCTTCCCTACATGCACACAGCCATAATAACTTTTGATATAAAAAAATTCTCATTACCTAAAAAAATTTAATCAAATCTCTATTTGCCCTGATGCAGGCCTGAAATTCACGCCAAAAGGGTGGTTAAAATAATAATGTTTTTGGTTACAAATTAATTTTTAATCTTTCAGCTACCAATACCATGACAATTCTCTCCTCATAAAACTCTTTCATTTATAGTGAAACATATGAAATGTGCTAAACTGTATGGGAACGATTATAAATTTTTAACTTTGGTAAATTTTTTTTGTTTACCTACTATAGTGTTGTAATTATGTTGTTTAGATCCTCATGTCAATAATAATATTTGCCTTCTCTGGCTCATAAGTTCGGTGAAAATTTTGTTTTATATATTGCTCAGTTTGAGCAAGATACATATTTTGAAAATAACTTTTTTCCCCTTCTTGACAAACATAAGACTGTGAGTACTATCAATACATCTAATGATAGTCTTATCGCTTATTGAATAATCCCTCGAATAAATATATTTTATTATTTGTATTATGTTGTCTTATCTATTTATTTTTTATTAAGTCATTTTAAAAATAACAATAAATATTTATTAAATTAAAAATGTAGGTAAAGTAAAGATGAGTGTGTGTGTGTTCATATGTACATATCTATGCTGGGAAAAGAATATAGCTGGCGATGCAACTGCACTAGTTGGGGTTTGGAAAAGGAAGGCAACAGTACAAAATAGACATGGTGACTGGCAATCTATCCTNATACAAATGTATATATATATATATATTTTTTTTTTAACATTGTAATAAATTGTTTTTTGATACAAGATAAAAATGCTTTACCTACACAAGAATTATGTGTATATAAAATTTTCAATACCTAATACTTTTTAATTGAATATTCTAATAATACCTAATATATTAAGATTTATCGCTAAAATTTGTGAAAAGTTTAGTATGTTCATGCTAGAGCTCAGAATCCAGAGTATGTAATAATAAGATGGGAGTTGATGCATTTTTATATTTTTAAGGCGTATAAAAAATAAAATAAAATGTTATTGTATTGTATTTATTATTGTAAGGCATTGTTCTTAAATGCCTAGAATATTTGTACAATCAATTTTTGACAAATATATTTCATTCATTTATTCATATTGATTAATGATTATAAATTTAATTTGAATTTATTCATCTTTTCCCAAGTGGAAATTTATTTTTTATTGTCACTGATAAGTTGAAAACAAACATGCTAGACTTAGTATTAAACCTGACCTATGGTTCCCTTATAATTGTGAAGGGAAAGAAAAATATTGAAATATTTCTCAAAGATGGCATAAAATAACACATAATAAATGTACCTTTTGAATAGCTTGCTTTATTGTAGATACCCATGATTGAACAGCATAAGGTTCCTCAGAAAACAGTGACAGAGAAGCAGGATTACAGGTTATTTCAAGTGAATTTTCAGTAGAAGAATGTTGCACACAACTCTTTCTAAGTGGAAAGATGCAGGAACATCTTAGAGAGTTTGCTTCACCAAAAAGAGCACCAGTCATCTTACAGTAAACTAAGACATCAGACATAAGAATAATATACCTTTGGCGTGCTTTTTTCCCTTTTTTAGATCTCTGTAAAAATTAAAACACTTTTAGTGAGAGGTAGAACAAGATTCTCTAAGAATTGTAAAACACTATGAATTCTCCAGATCGCACCTCATATCTAAATTTACTTCACTAGTTTTCATTTCCCAGTGATACTGAGATGAAAAAACAAAGTAAGCTACTAACAGTAAAAAATCTTAAAGACTGAACGAAATGTCTTAAGTTTAATTTTAAAATGAAATTAATAAGTTGTGGTATTTAATCTGGAAAAAAAAAAAAAAGTCTAAGAAATAGCCGATGATAATTTTAGCTTCTTCGAGCATAAGACGATATATTCATCCTACTTGGGGGTTAAGACTCGGAGTAAAGTGCGGGGAGTAAAAAAAGTTGTCTGTGTAGCCTTGGTTGGCATAACTGCCCTGCCGGGAAAGCAGGAGACCCGGGTTAGAGTCCCTGCTGAGGTAGTAAGATTTTTTTATTCTATTCCCTTGCATTTCTTGTAGAAAATTAAAATGGGGTTAAAAACCACAAATAAAATCATTATTTAAAAAAAAAGAAATATAGGCGAAAAAACAAAACAAAAGTCTAACAAATAGCCAACAATATTAGCTCCTTTGAGCATGACTTACTTGGGGGTTTAGACTCGGAGTAAAGTAAAAGGGACTGGAAAAAATTATCTGGCTAGCCTCGGTAATGTAATGGTTCATGTAACTGCCTTGGAAGCAGGAGCTTCCCGGTGTTCCCGGGTGCGTTCAAGTCCCGGCTGAGGTAGTAAAATTTTTTTAAATTCTATTCCCTTGCATTTCTTGTATAAAATTAATGTGGGATTAAATACCACAACTAAAATCAGTATTTAAAAAAATGAAATTGATAAGGGTTACTATCAATTAATATATAATCACTGTTGAAAGATATTCCACAGTCTTAAAAGATTATGATCACTGGGATAATAAAAAGTAAAGTAATACACTTAAGAGATTAATCAAGGTTTCGGCCCGCATGAGAAATTAAGGGGTAACTTTTTTTTTTTATTATTGAAAAATTTTCATTAGAGCAATAATGAGGTATGGAGAAATCTCCGAGGATGGTTTAAGGTCACATCGCAGACTGTAGAACTACACTCTAGAATTCGCTACCGCCATGACAGTCTCAGTACACTTGCTTTCTGGATATGCCTTGTATAATTAAGTTTTGATTAAAAATAGTAAGATGCTTTCCAAATAAATGTTGGATTCATATAACTAAAATAAAATTTGGTTAATATAAATAAGAATTAGTTGTTTAATGAAGTATACGATTATCAATACAAACCTTCAATAGGACTCCTTCTCTTATTAACTTTCGTCCTGGTTTCACAAGTTCAGGAGTGTTTCCGACAAGACTTTTCTGAAGTTCAATAATGCGGTCCATGTTTTCTTGTTCACAAACAAGAGTGTTAATATGCTCGGTTGCAATTTCAACTTCCCTAATGGCTTCTAAAAGCAAGATATAATAGAAAAAATAAATAATGAAGCACTTAAATGAATTATATATAATTTTCTAAAACCATTCTTTAATAAATTTTTAAACTACACAAAATAATTTCCCGTAAGAACTATTTGGCATAAATACAAAGTAATAATTATATTATTATAATCAATTATATTATTATAATTTGTATGAGTGTAATATGTTTAAAGCATTATTTAGTATGCAACATATAA
>KZ806923.1:629371-641235 GCA_000696205.2 Oncopeltus fasciatus | reverse complement strand
TATATATATACCTTTTTCTTTTTTTTTTTACTGAATGACTCTGAACTTTGTTTTGGATTATTGTGTTTTTGAATTTTTCAAGAAATTCAACCTTCAATTAAGAATTCTGGAACCAGGACCCCAGTGCAAGTTTTTTATACAAATTTTTTAGGATGTTAAGAGGTGTTTCATAGTTAAAGGAGGTTAACTCTCACCTAACAAAATTTACGTGAACTGAGATATTAAATGCACGTTCAAATTAACATATACCTGTAAAGAAGCTATACCATGTCTATATTCATAAGCATAGACAGAGTAAAGTTTAAAGAAAGGAGCCACTTTCTTTAAGGCCCCAGCAACATCCTCTCCATGAAGCTTGAGCTGGTTTAATAATTCACCATTTACATTATAAACAGATTCCAAATTATCAAAAAGAGACTTCAAGTTCTCTGGTATAGTTATCTTGGATTCCATTAGTGGTTGCTTGAAAAACTGAAACAAAATTAAACTATATAAATTTGGAGTATTCTTCATTCAAGAATACTATAGTTTTAGACAACATGAAGTTAACTTAAATGTGATTTACTTGCTTAAGTATGAAATTTTAACCTTCTTAGCTGATCCAATAGAAAAAATGTTATTTAAGATCTTTAAAGTACTCCTCAACTTATTTTAACTTTATTTAAATTGATTTGGTGACATGATATTATTGTGAAAATTTTAGCTATGAAACATTCTTAACTGATCAACAACTGAGCAAAAATTAATTACAATTTAAGCCCTCCTCTGTAGTGCCCTTCCACTACTTGACTCTGTTTATTTATAGTTATAACATAATATGGATATGTTAATTTTAAGTACAATATGAAAACTTGGGCTAATGAATAGCTGAGAAAGAAGTTTATAAATACTTTTTTTTTTCCTTTTAATTGAGGGGGAGGGGGAGAGAAAAAGCTCAGGTCTGAATACTGCCGGTCCTTAAATAGTGAGAAGCTGCCACAATCAAAGCAGATTTATTATATAAATGATTTTTTTTTTTATATTTTATTCCAATAGTTGTCAGTATGATACAGTATTTACTTTTATTGCTTATATGTAACATAGACTTCATAATGGTCTTAAAAATATTTTTAAATTTAATTTTGTCAATGCCACTACTATATGAAATTGTGAAATGTTCCTTACAATTCTTTTATTTGTGCTGGTAGCGAAGTTGATAACAATTAGGGGTATTAAGCGATATCCAATAATTTACACTAAATATATATTTTCTCTAATTGCTGAGCTCTTTCAGAATCACTGACTCCATCTTCGGAGCTCAGTCACCATATTATGAGTGCACCTGACTCGGTAGCTCTAAGTGCACTGGATTTTATCTCTCCGGAACTGTGTAAATAAGATCCAGTCCACCTAGAACTACCAAGGCAGGAGTACACATTATAAGGTGACTGAGTTGTTGAGAACAAATATAAAAGACTCCACAACAAATTTTTCAACCAAGTTTTACAACCACTCTTTAAATTGTTGTAGATGGTTTTATTCGATGCAAATATTATATTGCTAAACAAATATTTAGTTACAAAGATATAAAACTTTTGTTTCTTTCCCAAACTGATTTTGAGAAACTGAACCATAGGAAGCAGTTACAGATATTGACATAAAGGCATTTAATCAAGAAACATTTTCTTGCAAACTTCTGGTTACAATACATGGGGAGTATAGATTTAGGTTCAATCCCTACCTGGACAGTCCTCTCTATATACAATTAACAAGATGTGGGGAGAATAGAGAAGTAATTTCTAATAACCCTATCCCATTAGTCAAAATATAAAATACATCTCAGATTAGGCCTTCTTACGAAAGTAAAAATGATCAAAAGATTAATAAATTCAAATGTTCAAATAATTCAAATGATTTTCATTGATTATTTTGACCAAATCAAGAAATTTACCTTCATAGCTACTTCAAGGTTATTTAAATAAGTTACTTCAGATGTATATATTTCTTCAATAGCTCGTGCTTTCAACTGGAGTTTCTTATTCTCCCTGTCTTTTTTTATCTGACTGTCCAGAGCATTTATTACTGTAACAAAAAAATTTAAAAGCAGGTAAATGAACTAAACAGCACTAAAGACAGTATACATTGCTAGGTATATATATATATTTTTTGCTATGTATATTGATAGATTACAAGGTTGAATTGAGAGTTGAAGGTACTATTTTTATTGAAAGTATTTATTTCTTTTAAAAACCCTCATTCCCAGAAATTTTGTTCTTAATCAAGTAAAATATGGAGACTGATTCCATATTCAACAGTAAAAGCTTTTTCTTTATAGACTTTTAAAGAGTAATATAAATAATTTCTGTATAACTTTCTTAATAATAATTTCTTTTTACATTACGTAAAGAAGACAAAATAAATTATTATTTAAGAGGCATATTTTCTTAAATAAAAAAAAATTGTAATCAAACTCCTCTCTGTAATGACACCACTCTAAAAGAGTAATTTTAAACTTTATTTTTTAGGGTAAATTACAATGCTTTCTTATTTATTTATTTTATTTATATAAGAAACAAAAATAATTATCAATTATTTATTTAAAATAAATAGTACCCCATTAAGATGACAGCATAGAATGAATTTTTAAAATAAGCATGCAATAAAATTAAAACAACAAATAGCTCATTAAAACTTTCAATTTGATTTTTACAGCCCATATTGGTAGGAGCTTTTACTGTAATCTTTTAAGGAATTGAGTAAAAATAATTATTTTACTAACTCAGCCTGGACTCGAACCCGGATCTCCTGCTTGCCGGGCTGGATTTACACCATCGAGGCTAGCCAGATGATTAATTATACTCCCCACACTCTACTAGGAATCTAAACCCCCAAGCAAGACAAACTTAATGTCTATTCTCGAAGGAGCTAACAATGTTAGCTATTTATTAGACTCTCATTTTTTTTTTTTTTTGCTTTTATTTCTTTTTTTAAATATTGTATTTGTTGTGATATTTAATCCCACATTAATTTGACACAACAAATACAAGGGAATAGAATACCACTATATGTGTGAACCACATACACCAGAAGAATTGGAAATTTATTTGGATGAAAGAGACAGAGAACCTGATGAAGGAGTAAATGGCAGATTATGGTAGTATGTACATTTTTTGTTATTTTATTTCCTATAATTGTAAAATGAAATTGTAATAATAAAATTATATATATATAGGATANATATATAGGATAATTTTAAACTCGAAAAATTGGGAGGACTAATAACTGATCAAAATGACTCAACCTCCGCCACAAGCATGACATTTAGTATCTTTGCCACCGGAGTGTTAATAATTTGTTTTATTTAAGTTAATAATTTTATTAAAATGAAATTTTGAGCTTGAAAAATATTAATTAAAGAAAGAAATATAGAAACGTTTAACAGAGATTTGATCCATAACAGGTACCAGGGAACATGTAATATACTATTAGTAAATAATTTATTGGGGCTTGGTCAAGGTTGATAAAAAAAAAACAATAAAAAAATGTATGTTTTTTTATTATCAGCTGTTATTTTGGCATATACTGTAAGCCATCTCATGGGCTATCATGAAGGCGATAGGGGAAATGTCACCTGAAACAAATCTGCATGACTGTGTTTTTGATGACAAAACTTCTCTCGCTTTCATGATAGTCTTATAGATGGCTTACAGTATAGGTCGAAATGATGGCAGATAATAAAAAAACATACATTTTTAAAATTTTATTTATTTTTTTTTCAACCTTGCCTAAAACTTAACAAATTTTCAGTAGAGCTACTGATAATATAAACCATTACCAAAAATATCTAAAAGGTTTAAATTAATGGTAAAATAACTAGAACAACTTCAAGATAAGTACACCATTTTTTTCTTTTTTTTTTTTTGTTTCTGAATACCACAATTATTTCTCAAAGATTTAATCTTACCTCCACTATTTTTACATCAGAGATGAAATTCCAATAAATCACTTTGATTTTAAAAGTTTTGCAACACAAAAGGTCCTCAAGATAAAAATAGTGTTTCAAGTAGCAAATTTCATTAAGAAATCAAATTTTACCTTTAAAGCAAAATGTGTGCAAGGGGAATATCATCATTAACCCTTTTGGCCCAAGGGATGCATCAAAGAGGAAAGTCCATTGATATAGGAATTGCGAGATTAGTATATTCAAAAATTTTGTTGCATAATAAGATCCTTCAATGAATGACACAAAAGGTGTGAAAAGGAGAAAAGTTTCTTGAAACATATTATGCAGGTAGATTGATACTTAATAGAAATTTGTTAATAGTTACATTGTATATTAATAAAATATACAAAATAACTATAAGCAATAATTAAAATTTATAACTATATATTATAAAATATTTAAACTATACTATGCATTATATTAATCATACATATAAACATGTGTACATTTATATGAATAAATTAGCCCCAATTTTATTCAAGGAACTAAAAAGCACTGAATTATTTAAGATTTTAGTGATTATTAACAAATAATATTATTAAGATTTAGCAATTATCATAATCAATAAAATACTTCTAAATTTTAATTTTATTGTACTAATAATTCATTTGATTCAGAGGATATGGGATGTGGGTGTCGGTCACAGGAGTAAATCTTTAGTCTAGATTTTTTTACACCGGTAACCAATATCCATATCCTCTTTTATTTTCATTTCCATACACAGAAAACATTTCACTACAATGGAGGTGCACAGTTTACCATTTTTGCAATAGCAATTCAGTTACACATAAATTGAACGAACACTACAACCAGCGAAAAATCTAAATTATGTTTGATAACATATAAGACAAAAGTAAATAACTAATTAATAGGATCATACATGCTTGAGATGCATGAAAACTACATAGTTTCTCTTAAATGAAATCAAGCAAATATTAATAAGTTGATTCAATTTTCTGATGTGTCTTATAATTACACACACACACATATATGTGTGTGTGTGTGTGTGTGTATGAGAGAGAGTTAAATTAAAATTAATCTTTTAGCTCGCGTTTATCACTTTGTAAAAAATAATGAAAAATTTTTAATTGCGGTTCATGTTAAATAGCAATAATCTAAAAATAACATTAAAACACAAATTTTCCTACGACTCATACATATTCCTTGCGAAAAAAACAACATATTTAATGAATTATATTATTACCTCGGGACTTTGTTCTGGTTGTTAAAACGTTTCTCTGTTCAATAAGTTGCTTGAGTTCCGAACTCAAAGTCGGTGTACTTGGAGCAGTATTCATTTTGTCTTTTCTTTATTTATTACTTTACATATTTTCAAATAACAAAGAACTTAACTCAAAAAGAGGTAAGCAAGCACTACAAACAAGAAAGTTAACGACTTTTTTAAAATAAGGAACTGATATCGATTATAGATGCAATGAGCTAGTTTCCATCCATCCAAGAAGATCAAGAAATATAATTTATCATAATACACTTTCTGTGTCTTCAAAGGATTCATCATTCTAAAGATTTTAGTAATTAAAAATTTTGTATAGTTATTGCATATGTGTCCTTTAAAATATTTGCCATAAGTTTACAACAACGAAAATGTTGTAATATTACTTTTTGCAAACCTACAATAACAATTTGAATTCTCACATAAATAAACTAATTAAATAAAGCATTATATCTGAATAAAGATCTTCACTATATTTTGTTAGAGGTAAAGGTATTTTGCAGACTTTTTTTTTTTTACACCTCATATGAATTACAGTTAATTACAGAATTAAAAAATCTACCAATGATATTCCTATAATATCTAAAAATATATATAAAGCTTTGTGAGATTGAAAAAGTCCATCGAAAAGGTGAAAAAATTAAAACAAGATGATTTTCCATTTCATTTTCATGAAAAAAGGACATAAATATGAGTAAATCATAAATTATATTTTACCAGCAAATGAAGGAAAATAATGTAAAAGGCGAGACCACTAAGAACAGCTCTATACTACTTGGATAAGAGGAAGAAAATTAAATCAATCAAAGTAATACCTACCACAATAAGCAACATTTTTTAGCAACCTAATTTTTAATTTAAACTGATAGGTTCATTAATTGCTAAAATCGGCCGAAAGGAAGTTTTAGCTTTGAAATTTTGACATCATCCCCATCATTGGTGTAGGAAAAAAATTATACGGGATGTAATAATCAAGAGTGTAATTTTCTGACATTTATATTCTGAAATTATAAACTAAATGGGCTTCATTTTACAAACTTTTAAGCAAATTCATTCATCATATATTTGATTCAAATATAATAATGTAAGAGGTAGTTCCAAATTTAATAATCGCTAATTTTTTTGTATTATTAATGTTATGAAAATAATAAATACCAGAATTTATAGGGAAATTTAATTTTCTATCATTTATGCCCTAAAAATGTGTTAAAAGTGCTCAATAAGGATGATATTTTATAATGAACAAGGATAACTGAGCGTTTCCCCTCTCCCAAACTCTTTTCTCGTGACTGGCCTAATTCCTCTCTTTAGGGACATTAGCTTTCGCCTTTCTCGTTGTTTTTATTTATTTATCTATTGTAGTAGTCTATAATCATTTATATCTATCTTAATGAAGTAGAAATATCTACTTATTACACACAGTATCTGCGTGTCGGAATTTCATTTTTTCTTTGTATTTTATGATCACGTCGTTGAGAGGTAACAAAGACAAAGATCCAGGAAAAAGTATAGAAACTGCTTCTTAGTTCTTCGAAAATAGTGATCATTAGTACGAAGTAAAGAAGACAGGCGTTCGAGATTTTTTGAGAGTTATAACACGTGAAAGCAATGAGAATATTAGGGGAGGATATTTAAGATGTCAATGAAAATATACATATAAATTTTACTGAAATAAAAAAAAATTGTTTAATGTTTTGATCTTCTTATCTTCCATGTTTCGTAGAGGGGGAAAGAACTACTGCCCAAGACCTAAACTTATTTTAAACTCTTTTAATTAAGAAATGAGTGGAAAAAAAAAATTAAAAGACTTCTTAGAGCTTCAAGAAAAATCATGAGGAAAAGTATGCGGAGTAGTTCGACCTTTCTTGATTAATTCAGTATGTCTTCCTTAATGTGAGCTATTTCTTAAATTAATACACAATATACGTCAAATAATTACATTTCACGCAATTTTATTTAGTTTTTTCGTTAACTAACAATTATGAATACTTTAGGCATTATGGTGTTAGTAAGTATAGGAGTATCCCGCCCCTTTTGTCCATTGGAATATTGTGGGTCGTTCAACCCCTATTTATATCATTATATACCTTTCTAATTAGGTGGCTTTTTAGAAATGTTTAAAAATATTTGTTAGAAAATTCCATGATAAGTTTTGAAATTTTCCGTAATACCAACTATGATATTTCAATTAGTTCTTTATCTAAAATTATCTTCTCTCGCCTAATTTTAGCTAGTGACAAACTAATGATGGAAAGAAGTGTGATAGGAGTTTTAGTATTATTAATTTCAAATATGCTTATATCATTATGGACGGAAAGGGTTTTGATTTTCGACAGAAAAACTAAAATACAGAATTTATTTTCTTTATATCATTTTGAACTTAGCATATTTTTACCTTCTTCCTATAAATAGTAAAGATTGGATTTTTTTAGTATTATAAGTTATGCCCTGATGCTGACGTGAATAGCCTAATTTCTTTGAGAAAATTTTGTTAAAAGTTTAATAACCATACGGTACCATATTTTATTTTAAATAGTGTTTGCTAAGCCCTGATATCTATATTTAGATGTTAAATTCATTTCGTAAAGAATAAATACGTCATATGATAATTTATTAATTTTGGCAGCTCCTTGACTTTTGAATAATTCAGTGCACAATATACATATCTCATTTCTATTGTATTGGTAGTCTTTATTTTAATTATTTTTAGTTTATCAAATTTAAGAATTTGAATATTAATTGAGTGGCTCAATATTTTTTTTTATTTAGGCGTGTTTAATATATTAGTTAAAAAAATTTTTAAATGGAGTCTCAAAAAATTTGCACTTTTCAAGGCATTGTCTGCTCTTGGAGTAACTTTGTAGTGGATCGATTTTGTTTTAGTATTCCTTTGATATAAGGAAAGAATTGCTTTTTTTTTTAATCTCTTCCAGTCCAATTGTTGGTGGCACATTATTAGTAAGCTTATTTTTTTATTCTGTTCCTGTTATTCGCTTAAAATAAATTTAAATTATAAGAACTTGATGGTCGGCGTCACTACATCATTAATGGCACCTTAGCGGCTTTCTTTAATTTACTGTTTTTGTCTAGTTACTCTTTCGGATTGGGATTTATTTATCTAATTTTTTTCGAGTAATTACTATCTTTATGTTGGCAAAGGCTTAGTGTTTTATAATTATTTCTTTCTTTGGATTCTTATTGTGGGAGTAAGTGTGGTAATTCATTGCTTTTTATTTTGTTTAATAGCTATATATCTATTGATATATTTATATTTTTTTACTTATAAGTAATATTTTACTTAATGGCGAAATTAAGAACCTAATGAGATCCCGTAAAACCATTCATCTTTTTGCCACATTTCCACTGTTATATGTGTGTTTATATATACATATATGGTTAATATATTATAAGTAGTTTACTTTTAAAGCAGTGTTGATTTCAAGAGGGGCTGTCTTAATTGTAAAAATTGGGTTTTAATAAAAAGCTTTCTTTTGTTACTGTGATTATACTTTTTTTATATACTCAACCTAAATTCATATATTGCTTATCAAAATTTGCTGAGTTAGTAATTTTTAAATTACTGTTTTCTTGAAATTCTTTTCTTTTAAAATTTTTAGAATAGCTAATTCATTTTTTTTTAAATTCAGAAGGTAGTTACTTTTTTATTTAAGGTTTTTAAATGCTTACTTTCCTGAGGATTGGAACATTGTTGAGAAGTGGAAACTGGTCAATTTTGTACTTTAAACTTGCAGTCACTTTTGCACCAAACCTTACTATTGGATTTATAGCAAATGTCTACTGTATATATTTTATCAAATTATTTATAGTAATTTTGAAGTAATGAGAGAAAAATTGAAATCCAATGAATTTTTGCTTTAGAGTTAGTATGTATGTAGTTCTTTTTTTTTTTTTTTTTTAGGAGATTATAAGAATATTGATTGTTTTGGGGATGGTATAGGAGTTGTTTTTCCTGCTTTAATTTATTTTATTGGCAACTGGTTTTATTGTTTTTTAAAATTTATGTATTCAGTAATAAGGGAAGTGCTGTTCTCTCTAAACATATGTTTCTACTTGTACTATGCGAAACTTTTGAACTTACTTAGGTCTTAAAAGAACCTCATGATTCACAGCTATGTATTATTAGCACTTTCCAACTACATGATTAATTCCAACATTGAAAGGTTGTTGTCAGTCACTCTTATTATCTTCCATTTCAGTCATTTTTATTACCTTTTTTTAAAATATTTTATAATATTTATTAATTCATAATTCAAATTTAGGATGCTTCTGGACTTGTAAAGTGCCAAATTTCATATGAACTTGATTCTGATCTCATTTAAGAGTTGAAATTTTAAAATAATGTTCTTCTGAAACTGTTGAACCCATTGATTTAAGTAAATTTATTTAAAATAAGTTTGTTAAAACATATTGTTCTTCCAGTTTTCTTTGTATTTATATCATTAATCTGCCATGAATAGAGGAATATTGTTAGTTAACATTATTCCTATAATTTGATTTTACTTTTATTGTCATAATTTTATTGAAATGAAATTTGTAAACTATAACTATCAATAATAAATTTTAATAGCATCTTTCAATTTGAAACCATTAGAATGGGGGATAACAGGAAACCTCAGACTTGGATGCAATATATTTTTTAGTTGGAAATATTTTCCTAGTTATTATGTATCTCAGTATTGTATTAATGTTTGTTGTCCATTAATGCTAAGTCAATTTTGGGAATCTGGTTTTAGGGATAATGATTTTCTTAATAGTAAAATTTTGAATTACTCCATTGTTATGAATTTTAATATAGAATGTGCTGAGAATAATTTTAGTATTAAATATGTAATTATCTATGAGAATAATTAATATGTAACTATCTACTTAATAATACAAACTTTGAACTCTAAAAAATAGTACTAAAAAATATATATTTAAATAATTTTAGGTAATGAAATATTGTGTAATAATTGTCAGTTTAATAATATTTGTTAGAAAATTCCATGATAAGTTTTGAAATTTTCCGTAATACCAACTATGATATTTCAATTAGTTCTTTATCTAAAATTATCTTCTCTCGCCTAATTTTAGCTAGTGACAAACTAATGATGGAAAGAAGTGTGATAGGAGTTTTAGTATTATTAATTTCAAATATGCTTATATCATTATGGACGGAAAGGGTTTTGATTTTCGACAGAAAAACTAAAATACAGAATTTATTTTCTTTATATCATTTTGAACTTAGCATATTTTTACCTTCTTCCTATAAATAGTAAAGATTGGATTTTTTTAGTATTATAAGTTATGCCCTGATGCTGACGTGAATAGCCTAATTTCTTTGAGAAAATTTTGTTAAAAGTTTAATAACCATACGGTACCATATTTTATTTTAAATAGTGTTTGCTAAGCCCTGATATCTATATTTAGATGTTAAATTCATTTCGTAAAGAATAAATACGTCATATGATAATTTATTAATTTTGGCAGCTCCTTGACTTTTGAATAATTCAGTGCACAATATACATATCTCATTTCTATTGTATTGGTAGTCTTTATTTTAATTATTTTTAGTTTATCAAATTTAAGAATTTGAATATTAATTGAGTGGCTCAATATTTTTTTTTATTTAGGCGTGTTTAATATATTAGTTAAAAAAATTTTTAAATGGAGTCTCAAAAAATTTGCACTTTTCAAGGCATTGTCTGCTCTTGGAGTAACTTTGTAGTGGATCGATTTTGTTTTAGTATTCCTTTNTAATTGTTTAAAATTTATGTGGGATAAAAAACCACAACCAAATAAAATATTTATTAAAATAAATTTTTGAGATTTATTATTTGAAATTAAAAATCCTTCCAAATGAAATTAGCCTTGTTGCATTTAAATGTAAAAATGAAAACTGTGTTAATTTTTTAGCGATACCAGATTTTGTAAGTAAATACTTAAGTGAGTGAAATGTTAGTTGCTAGTGCAGAAATTCTTTTCTCATCAAATTCAACACAGATTTTTTTCTTGAAAACAAATTAGATTCTATAAGTGTGGGGATTATATGACATGAAAAGTTAAAAGGTAAATAAATTATTCGATGATTTTAGTTGGGGTTCGGTCAAGGTAGATAAAAAAAGAAAATAATATAAATTTAACAAAAGTATATTTTTTTAAAGATTATCTTCCAATGTTTCGGCTTACATTGTAAGCCATCTTCAGGGCTGTCTATCATGAAGACGAGAGAAGAATTCCTGATCCTAAGTTCACATTTCCATTTCCCTCAGTCATGGAAATGTGAACTTAAGGACAGGACGTCCTCTCTCATCTTCATGATAGTCAGCCCTGAAGATTGCTTACAATGTAAGCCTAAACATTGACAGATAATCTTTTAAAAAAAAAATACACTTTTGTTAAATTTGTATTTTTTTTTTGGATATACCTTGACCGAAAACCAATTAAAATCTTCTAATAATTAAAAGGCAAATATTCGTTAACTACAATTCTGAGGAATTTGCTTAGTTTATGCAGCTTTTCTTTTTTGCAGGTTTCTTTAATATTAATTAATTTAAGTAATTTTATTTATGATTGTATACAAATGGTTCTTTTTTTTTTTTTTTTTTTTTTTTTTTTTTTTTTTTTTTTTTTTTTTTTTTTTTTTTT
>KZ806923.1:601389-627771 GCA_000696205.2 Oncopeltus fasciatus | reverse complement strand
TAAATGACGAGAGCCGACAAAATGCATGACAATGTCAGCTACTTCGAGTTTAAGACGAATTTCTCGTCTTTCTCGTAAGTTAGGCTCTCGCTAATGAAGAGGGAGTAGAGTGAGATATCTAGCCTGTCCTTGTGGTGTAAAGGCCAGCACGCGAGGCCCGGATAGCAAGTGATCCAGGTTCGATTCCTGGCGAGGACAGATAGATTTTTTTATTCTGTTCCCTCTCATGAATTATTTAGAATAAAACATAATTAAAAAAAGAACTGACCAAATTTTATAAACTTTGTAAGATTTGTTTTGAAATTAAAAGATACAAATATTACTCTTTAGACAGATTAATTGTTCGAGGCTGTTAGCTCTTAGTCAGAGGATTTGTTTTACAGTCTATATCATATGTCATATTAATTAATGTATCATTGTCATTAACCAGCAATTGATGTTTACTAAATTTTTGTAGAAGAGAAAATAGTGTGGTGTTGGCAATCTAAGAAAAATAATTATTTAATCTACCAGAAAAAAATCTTAAACCCTTTCCTTAGTATGATTTATTTTGTTTCAAGACAGAATCTAAGAAGCAAACTAAAAAAATATTTGCTTCCCAATAATAAAATTATAAGCCTGAAACAATCATATTCAATTTTGGATTTAGGTACATCTGATATAAGAAATATGCCTACATCAATGTGGGTTTGTTTCTACTATTCTTACAAGGTTACATTCTACTAATTCTTACTTGTTAATATATAGTTTTTGTTGAAGAGTGTTTTTAACTAAACCTTGTTTCATAACTAACCTATTATGGCTTTATGGTCTACTATAAAATAAAATAACTTATTGTAAAGTCGAATGTTAATTATTATAAATTGAAAACTACTAAATTGATTTTAATGAAATTTTTAATTTAGATTGTCTTTGTCCCTAAGAAGTAAAAAATTCCTTATGAATTTCATAAAATGACACTCATAATATATTACAGTGGTTGAAATTTTATAATTACAATAGCTTCGATTTATAACAGCTATTAACATTAATAATATGCTAACGTAATAGCTATAACTCTACTTTACATCTGCATTTTTCTCTCTTTACAAACATCTTTATTTATTATTCTCATTAAAATATCTAAGACCTTACATTAAACCATATTTGTTCCAAATTTATCGATCTGGATTTATTACTCTCTTGACATAACCGTTTGAAACCTTTATTTTTGGTGTTATTTTTCATTTGTACTCTCATATTCATGATTTCATTCGCTATCAAATTCCTTTTTTTTTTCTTCTTAAAGAAGTTATTTTTAAAGAAATTTAATTTCCATTCACTTGACTTTTATTGGTGCTATTTTTTTTTTTTTTTTTAAATTTACAAAGACATCCAAAGACTTATTGCTTATTGCTATCATTGCTTGTTGACAGCATGTTCTTTGATGAAAAAAAAAATGTAATTAAAAAATTTTCAAAAATTTTACTTTTTTGAAAATTTTGTAATTTAGATTAGTTCGAGTAAATTGATTCCATTGTATAATTTTTTATTTATTTTTCAATTGAAATCTTTAGCCTCTTCAAAGACTGACGGTCTCATAATTGCATTGCCTCCTTAATTATAATTTATCCACATAAACTACTCTGAAGCTGCTCTTCAGTCAACTTATATAAGTTATAATTGTAAAGGCCTGAGCTCTAATGATTATATTTTGAAAACTTTTAGCATCTTATTATGAAATATAGTGAATACACTCAATATTAACATTCTGATCTTCACTACATACCCAAACACTTCTTTAACCTACTCCCTCCTTTATGCCTTTCAACATGGAGACCAAAAAAATTAATTTTTGAATATTTTATTTGAAGGAGAATAGAATTCAATCATTTATTTTTTTTTATTTATCCGATGGCATGATTAATCTGATTTTCTTTTTAATTAGTTATCTAGATGTAAGATAGAAATTTGAGCAAATTTGAATATGTTGTGTAAAAATTAACTGTTAATAGAACTCCAAATAAGTTTGAAACAGATTATTTGAAAAAAAAAAAACAAAAAAAAAACCTTTCTTTCTTTTTGTAAAAATGATTTTGATTTAAATAAAAAAACCTTTTTTTTCCCTCTCTTATTTCAAATGGTTCAGTGTTTCTATATGTCAAAGAAGACTGTTACTTTTTAATATTACGATAATACTACATTCTTTTAGTAATTTTTTCAGGACATTGTTATAATACAAAATGCACAGATTGATCAATTGTATGATGGTACTTATCAACAATCATATATTCTGTGCTATATTGATTGGAATTACAGATTTTATGTGGCACTTTTTTCTTTTTTTTTGCTACTTCTGAATTCTTACATTTATTTATTTATTTTTTATTATAAGATAAGAGATAATTGATCACATAATTGATGTGTGGATCAGCCAATCTATGTTTGCAGTAAATAAATTAACTGGGGTAGTGTGCTGTTTGTGTATATGTGCGTACTTGGTCTAACAAGAAGAGTGCTGTGTATAAAATATTAATTGAAATGTTTCTTATAGCCTGTTTACTTGAGAGAAAAACGTTAAGTTGCATGGAGCAATTTTGGAGGGTGTTCTGATTTATGAGATTTTTTTTCCAATGCTGGCCGAATATTCTGCAAAACTTAAAAATTATCTTAGTGATGGATACATTGAGCCTTTCTGGAGAGCTAGAACTACCTTTACAAAGCATTCCTGAGTGTGCCATTTGTCTTTTACAATCTTATTTTATTTTAGTTGCCCTCACATTTATTATAAAACATACATTTTTAGGGATTTTTTCAGATTTTTATCCAGTGTTCATTTATTTTATTTTATTTTTTCAACTTGTTTAGGAGCTGGAGCTGACCGTTACTCTAGAGGCTCTAGAGATGAATCTTACCATCGATATTCACAGGTAAGACGCTTATTTTATTGTTTTTGAGATTCGTTTACTAAACATAATTAAATTGAAGTTGATAAATTTAGGGTTTTTTAAAATTTATAATTAATTTAGGCAAATTTCACTTAGGAAATTTATATTGAAGAGATATATTTATTATTTCACTCATCAGAAAGGGATGATTATTAAGAGTTGCTTTTATGTTCATAAGTTGAATGGCTCAACAGAGAATAACTGAATATATCATGGATATGGCAAGATGTTTACTTGCAGAAGCTAAAGTTCATAAAATGCTATTGGCCAGAAATTGTATAAACTGCTGCTTACCTAAAAAAAAGAACTTAAGCTAATACTCAGGAGAAGAAAACACCCTATGAAATATTTTTTGGAAGGAAACCTACTATCAAGAATTTGAAAATGCATGGGAGCAAAGTGTTTGTGAGAATACCTGAGACTAGAAGAACATCAGAAAGGAATAAAAAGGCAGAATTGGTAGTCCTTCGTGGGTATACTGATGTTTGATAGAGAATCGTTTTTAATAATTAAGTAATTGTTGCCAGGCATGTAGACATAATTGAGGAAGATACGAAAGTATTTGCTTTAGCAATGAAAATATTAATGAAGATGAAAAGAAAAAAAATTAATCTGAAGATATTCCAGTTAGGGATAAAATAAAAATATCAAAACCCGATGAACAAAATTCAAATAATGCAGAAGGAGGATACCATTAAATTAACCCAATAAAAACTTGAGAGAACCATAAAACCTTCAGCTCGTTATGATGAATTCAATTTTAACTGCATTTAAGTAATTTATGAGGCGATGCCATGATAACTTCTTCATTTGAGGAGGCATGCTATCTAAAGAAGCTGAACAAAGAAATTGGCTATGAACAAGGAAATGAATAGTATTTTTATAAAGGATACTTGGAAATTAGTGAATAAACAAACTGAAAAGGAAGTACTAGATGTAAAATGAGCTTACAAAAGGAAGTCTAAAGATGAATTTAAAAATGCAAATATTAAAAATATTTAAAAATGCAAATATTAAAAATTTGATTATCTTATTGTGTTCAAAATGGCCTTTATATTGATCAAATGGATTTGAAATAGGATTTTTAAGCAGGAGAGTTAACAGCAGAAGTTAATGTCAAAAAACCAAGAGTTATTATAACGATGGAGATAATTTCTACCGATTTATTCTATGGGCTTAGAGAAAGGCCCTTGTTCATGGTATGATTGTTTTAATGATTATTTGATAGATTTAGGTATTTCTATAAGTAAATTTGTTTATTGTCTGTACTTAAAAGAAGAAAACAATGTGGTAATTTACACATCATTGTTTTTTTTTATCTTTTAATTAGGTTAAGATTCTATTTCTTAATTATTTCTAGAGGGATCTAAAAAAAATTTAAAAAATATAAATAAATTATATCATTATGAGAAAAACCCTCAGTCAAAATTCATACATTTTGTCCCTAGCAAAAAAAAAAAAATACAAAATAGAAAATTCTGAATTATATAGTACTCCATTGAAAATGTAAAATTAGAGAAGACTGAAAGTAGTAATAACAAAATTATGTACCGAAATCTTATCGGTGCGCTCATCTCAATGTTTTATAAGACACATATGTATAATACATATAGAACACTTAAAATAAATAAAATTAATAATTTTCAAATTTGCACAGTTTCTTTACTTTTCTATAATTTTTATTGTGAATTCCATTGTAGATAATTGCACATTATAGTACATTTTTAAATATGTTAGAAAATATACTGTTGAAAAAAATTGTTAGTAAATTCAGATGGAATGTTATTTAATGAGATTGTTCTCATGACAACATTTTTAATATTTTCTCTGATCCTAACTAATTGATACCAAAAATTATTATCACCAAAATTTGTGTATCTTCAGAATGTTTTAGAAGGTGGCATAGTTCTTGAATTTTGTGTGTGTCATAATATTAAGTTTAGAATAAAGAAACTCAACAGAGATTATTATATTAATTAGAGAAATATTTTAGGAGTTACACAGAGGAAATGAAGAATTAGAGAGGGTTATCTCTTAGCTTAAGCAGCTACTGTGTGATTAATTTTTTCTTTTGTAATACTTTTTCTAATTTCTAATATTTTTTTAATCTGGGTGTATCTACAACTTCACTTTAAGTATTGTAAGAAACTTTTTGATTATGGTGTTATTTATATTGTGTGATTGTTTTTTGTTTGAAATAACACTCTTTTTCATGGAGAGTGCTGTGACACATATTTATTATTATTGTAGTATGAATGATGCCAAAATGAACAACATATTCTTCAAAAGTGAAATACAATTTTTAATAAAATTCTGCCAATAATTGTTTCAGGATGTTGGTGGGTACTCAGCTAGAGACTATGGACGAGCTCTGTCTCCTGAGCCACCTCGTAAGAGGGCAAGGCCTGATTCACCAAGCTATATGGTATTTTTCTAGTACTTTTATTTATATTAANAAAAAATCTTGATTATGAGCAGAATAAATTAATATTTTTGAAATAAAAAGTTTTTTCCCATACTCATCACTCAACACAAATCAGTGTCAGGTCCTAACTTTGTAACTTAATAAGAATGGACGAATTTCAAAGAATGTCAGATCTTTGCTTTAAATATTTTTCTTGTTCCTTACTAGGTTTTTCATTTAAATGACTTTTATATTCTTGAAAAACTAAAATATTGTCTTTTTGATAAAAGCCATTATTAAAAATGGACTAATAAAATTAATAGATTTTCAATAATAAAATGAGACCATAATTGAATTAATTTCAAAATGACTATATATGTGGGCAATAAAATTTTCTGGCATTAAAAGAAATCACTTCTCTTGCAAGAGCGTGAGTCCCTGAGAATGATCCATTAGGGTCAACAACTTTTGAGCTTATAAAATAAAGATGTTAATTGTGGGAAAGACAAAGTTTTTCTTTATTATTATTTTAGCCTAATAAAATTTCTTCATTCAACAATTGTAAATTTTTTATAATGTTTTTAACTTCACTAATTAATTTTGGGCTCTTTAGAATGGAATTTCTTAAATTTGTTCTATTTAGAGAAGGAAATATTTGTTTTTATTTGTAACTGGGTAAACCATAGGATAGGGTATAGTATTATATTTAATACTTTTCAATTTAATTTAAAATTTTGCTATGATTAATGGGCTGATGTAAACACAAAATTTTTTTATTTCTCTTTCATTATATTGATTGAAACATGCATTGAGAATAAAATAGGCTAAAAGTAATTTTCTACAACTTATGCAGTACGTTTTTTCCAAAAACATACTAAATTTGTTTTAATATTTAAATGAAAGGAACTATTGTCCCCCCCCCCCACCCATTTTTCCATATTATCACATGGATATCCATGTATATTTCTTAATCAACTTATCTGCTGCCCTATATAATTAATGAAACATTAATTTCATCTTAGATGTCTACACAGCTAGAAGACAAGGAATAGTTTAAATTATTAACTTAGGAATAAGCCAAGCATTGGTACATATACAAAAGATAATTAAAAAGTTCAACTACACAGTTTTATTTATTTAATTTTTCAAAGTAATTGGTAAGGTTCATTTATTGTTCCAAGCCCACAGAAAATCCCCATCTCTGTATAAATGTTTTCATTTTCTCATGCAATCATAGTGCTAAAGAATAGGGAGCTAAGTTTGGATTAAGAGGAGGATACTCAAGAAGTTTCAGTCCAGTAGTGACCAAATATTTTGTTGATACCAAATGTCCATTCCTGATGCAGATTTTTCGTGGACTCTTATTTCAGGCAGGTACTTTCTGTGACTCTCAACTGTTTTTAAAAAATGCTTTACAATTCAGCTCAATCCAAAGAATATAGTGATCATTTATTTCTATACTGATCATGATTTTCTAACAGTGTATCCTTAACCTCAAAGACCCAAACTTAGTTTTGTTTCATAATAGTATAACTAAGCCACCTGTCATGATGCTGTTTATTTATTGAGATTGTTCCTTAACTCAGCATCTTTTGACACCTTGCTAGAGACATCAGTTATATGATAAGTCATTTGCTCTTCTATCTGACTGACCGTTGACAACAGGGTTTGTATATCTTTACATCTCAGAATTGAATGAATTTCTGGTACTTGAAGACTAAGGACTCCTCTAACTGTTAATATGTCACTTACTGGTCTGGTTTCATCTAGTGTTTTCCTCGCAGCAGAAATTTTTTCCTCTGTTACCAACTTTTTCTCTCTTAGTCTGTCGTAGAGTAAAATTACCTTTTCAAATTCTTTGTACCACCTGAACATTGTATTATATTCAGTGCAACTCTCTTTTCTTCTTAGCATTTGTCTGAGCTTAAACCTCACACTAAATTATATTTCAAAACTGCCTTTGCCTTTCACAATATGGTTATGGGGATGGCCCCAAGTCTCTTGGTTTAGTTATTCATTGGCAGCAAGATTTAAGTATAAACTATGGAGTTTATACTTAAATCTTGCTGCCAATGAATAACTAAACCAAGAGACTTGTTACTTCTAGCTACTATGTAGACATGGATAAGTCTGAACTCACAATAGTGTTCAATCTCCTGGTTCTTTTAGTTAAATCACATTGGAAAACCCTTTGTATTTAAAAAACATGAAGTAGAACGAGGCTAGTTCAATAGAATGAAGAAGTAATTATTCGATTACCTATGCCTATTTGACATTTTTTTCTCAGCAAATTACAACAAAAATTGTATTTTAGATTTGTTCAAAAGTTTTCCTCTTGATTATTCTCTGAAAAAATTCATTATTGACATAATATTGCGATACAATGTAGCCAACATTTCAGACTTATATGAAGTTCAGACCTTCCTTGTAATTATTTTTTAAATAATGTTCAAAATATACATTTAGTCTAAACATTTTAACTCATTTACTAATGGATTCTATTAATTTGTGGCTAGTTTCTTTTTTTTTTTTTTTTGCAATCTGCCTCTTGGCTTTATTTTATTTTTGTTATGTAATGTCCTTTAGATATTCCTCAAACAATGATTACCGGACATTCTGAGGTGGGAAGTATTTTTTAAATCAAGATATATGTAAAATAATTTCAATATTCTTTTTATATATGTATAAATGTGATGTATATATGTATAAAACTATTCCATAAAAAAAAAAAAATAAAAAAAAAAGTTGTCAAGAAAAATATTAATACCATGTAATTAATGTCACCCAAAATATTTTTTCTTTACAAAGTAATTATTACTTATTTTGGTTCCCTATAAACAAAAATAAAATCAATTTCCTAATTTTTCTTATTAGCTCTTAACTGTACTTCCTCTAATTTCTATCCTTTAAAAGGAAAACAAACCTTTTTTTTTTTATCTCTCTACTATAAATTCCATGGTTTTTTTTTGCAATAAACTATACTCTTATTTACTTCTCGGATACACAGTTTATTTATTTATTTTTTCTGTTAGGTATTAATATATTGTATGGACTAAATAAATTTTCTACAATAGATATGAATAATGTTAAGTTTAAAGCAAGATGTAAACTGTAGTAATGTTAATGTATGTGAACAAAGAGCAAAGCCAATGGAATTGAAAAAAAAATATGTATAGAATCCCACCTCATGCTTTGTGGCTTAAGACACTTAAAATAGGAATCTGCAGTAAATGCATTAAATCTGCCTCCTCTGAAAATTTTGTGAATTTTCATGTAAAAATTGATTATGATAACTCTTTATTGCAATATTAATTTCAATATTGGGGAAAAAAGAATGTCATGTAAAATATTATTTTTTTCTAATAAAAAATTATTTATAATATAAGATTTACTTGGAATTCTTGGCAATTTATTTTCTGTACTTTTATGTTTACAAATGGCATAGTTGACGAGCTTTATGGATAAACGTAGAAATTTTATATATTTATTTACTTATTGGTTCTTTATGGAATGCAAATTGCTGAGAAGTTTAGGGAAAAATCTTATGCTTTCATTGATTGGTGTGCCTTTATATATGTAAAAGAAAACTCCAAAATATTATAGTTATCAAATCACAACCAATTCTTAGTGCTTTTATTTATTTTATTTGCCGCTTTCGTAGTTGCCAAGACAGTTACTTATAAGAAGATGACAGACCCCTGAAGATGGATTCTGAATGGAAAGCTCTAAGCTGGTAAAATACATAAAAAGTGGAAAGAATTGGTTGTGATTTGATAACCCTAATTGCCATATACTTTACTACCAATAAATAAATGAATTTAAAAATATTATTTCAATATATAGACAATTCATGCATAGTGTCAAAATTTATAAATGTGAACTATTTTCGTAAATATTAGCGTATATAGAAACAGTTAGTGCATGTATATTACTCTTTAGCATATATCTGATATTTCCTTTCATTGAGTTAATGTTCGGAATACAAACAGGCTCTCATGTATTAGTCTGTCTGGGTTATTCATGAGAAAATAGAATATTTTCCTAAGCATAACATTTTGTTAAATATTCCCTTATTATGGAAATATTATAATAAACTAATTATTTATCATATATCAGGTAGTTATATCAACTATTAGGAGAATGATATTTATTATGATAAACTTGGATCATTGATATTTGATAAATAAGAACAATATTCATTTGAAATAAATTAATTAGAATAGAAATAACTTCCATTATAAATTTGTTACTTAATCCTCATTCTTTTGCCTTTTCATGTCCTTATAATTATGTGAACTGGCATTTTATATCATTTTCAAAGGATTTATTAATTCTGTTATAGTTTTTCCGAAAGATCTCTTTATGATATATTAGTACTCAAGAACCTTATTATAATTATTTCCAGGCCGGAGATATATCTCTTGAGTTTTCAAACCATTATGGATTGATGAGTTATTTTAAGTCTTATCTTGATTTATTTTATAATCAGATTTGTCTTTTTGAATGAATCCATGTTGATTTTTATTAATGAAAGTTTGATAAGCCATATGAGAAAATCTTGGAACTACATAAATTCATCAATTCATTATTTTATTTGTTTTATCATTACATGATGATTATTAATCATCATGGTTATGGTCATGATGATGATTAGATCATGATTAAATAATGATATTAAGTTATAAAAGGAGGTGAGCATATTTTGATTAGTTTATCCTCAAAAGAGAAGTTTGAGAGAAGACTAAGGTTATACTGTGAATTTTATTTTCGAGGTTTAAAAAAAAAAAAAAAAAAAAAAAAAAACTACAAATAGTCCCATCTCTTATTTTGTATATATCATTTTGAACATGCTGTAATATAATTAAAACGAGAATTCTAATCATTTCATGTTATTTCTATGGCAACTGTTGTTTGTACGATCCAGGCCCCTAGAAGATCTCATGAGAGGAGTTTTGCAAGCGAATACTCATCGGGGCGGAGCTACTACGATAAAGGAGGAGCATCGTCATCTGGAGGTGGCGGGGGGTATTTAGGGGACAAACCATACACGCGGGAAGTGCGTGAGAGAGGTAGCGAGTTTGCATTCAGGAAGCCTGCCCCCTACTCTTCCCCCAGGGGTGGTGGTGGTTACAGAGGCCGGTCAGGTGGGCGCGGGTTGAGAACCCGAGGCTTCCGTTCCACCTCATCCTTCCTCAGGAAAAGAGAGTCTTTCATGAGAAAGCGTACAGGTCTCACCTCCAGATCTGAATACATTCGACGACTGAAGCAGCTGAAGCTGAGGAGGTAAATAAAACCTAAGACAAAATGAAAAATATATAAAACAAACCTCTCTGTTTTCTTCTGGGAAGAAATAATTACATAAAAAAATTAAAGAATTTTTAAAATAATGAGAGAAAAAGATACTTTTCCCATATTTATATTTCTTTAAAAAATAATAAGAAATACTGAAAACAATAAGTGAATTTTTATGACAAAATGAGTGAGTTATATTTTTTCCTTGATTAAGGTTGATTTTGTCTCGAAACCTAAGACAATTTAGCCAATCCTTAAAGGCATTTAAATTTTTCTTATTATTTTTGGTGAAGATTGTTTTAATTTTCAAATTCTGAAGGAACTAGAGCTAATGTAAAGAAATGATTGATAAGTGGTTTAATGGTTTAAGAAAGAAGGATTCTGACAGGGAGGAAAAAAATCTAAGGTCTTTCTGTATATATATTTGATTTGCAACATTTAAAAAATTAACGTAAAAAAAATTGAGCACTTTTATATAAATTGAGAAATTTAGCTGATTAGTTATGAAATCTCCATGAAATGTGAAACAATTAAATTATATTACCATGACATTAACTAAAAAAAATGAAGCAACAGAAGCTTTTTAGTGGCTAAAAAAATTTGCCTAGATATGTCCCAAGAAAACCAAGGGCCAAAGGCCTATCAGTTCTTAATTTATTGTGAATGTGTTTATCCCATTGAAAATAAAAATACATATATGCTATTGAACATAAAATATAAACTAAAATTATTTTATTATTGATATATGCACGTAGTATGAACTTGGTGCAGATTAGGGGACAAGCTCAGTGAATAATACCCCTATCAAGTTGAAATTTCTACAAGAGTTAAGATCCAGCATGATTTGGGTTTGGTTAAACCACTTGACATTCCATTTTCAAAAGAAGCTCTATTCCTCTTGTTTTTAAAATTAGTTAATTCATTATCATTTTGTGTGATACATGTAGAAAAAAAGTTTTCCTTAACATCAATTTTTGCCCTTATATTGAATTCTGAATTGTATTGTTCTGACACCTCTTAATTCCAATACAGTTAAGCATTATTAACTACTTGAATCACACACTATCATCTCTTTTTATAATTATAAATTCTTTTTAGAAGTTAAGTATTTTTTCTAACCAGCTCACATTCTAAGTTAATGAAGTTTTTTGATATTAAGTAAAACATACATTCTATTTTAAAAAAATTTTTTTTTTCTATTTTGATCTTAGTTATGTTGTAGTTTTTTAACCAATAACTTAGTCTACCTAAATGTGCTTAGTTAAATCCTCACAGTCTTCTCCAAGAAAATCAAATGTGATTACATATAGTAAAAGTCTGTCATTTAGGCTGCGTTAACTGATTAATCTCCCTCCCATGTTTTATTAAAGATGAGTATGAATAATTGTAAACATGATTTATTTGATCTTAAAAGTTGGATGGAGCAATGACTATAAAAATGTGAGGGTGCTATGATTACTATAGATGTTCGGATGAGAAGTGTGGGTGAAGTTCTCAGGTTACATTCTAAAGTATTTATCAAATTGTGTTCAGATAAAAAAGTTATAGAAAAAAATATAAAATTTAATGTTATAGCTATCAAACCAATGCATTTTTTTATAACCTGAAATTTTTAGTACAAATTTTTATTTTTTGCTAAATCCCCTTACCTCCTCTACTGATAACATAGTTTATACTTATAACAGCTTTTAAAAGATTTATTTAACATTTTATAATGTAGAGCCTAAAAACCAAATTAGCTTTCTAAATTTTGATTAAATTCAATTTATATAAAATAAAATAAGGGGTTTTGCTCAATCCTTAAAGTTATGCTCTCAAATATTTTTATTAATATAATTTTTTTTTTAAGAAAAAAAGAAGAAAAAAACTAGTTGTTGAATATAAATGTTAGAAAATGACTTTTTTAATTAATTATGCTCTATAATTTTTCTTTTTAAATGCCATTAGTAATCAAGGTACTATCTTTAAAATTTTATCTCCCAATAAACCCCTCTCCTGGAACAATCTTCAGCCATTAACTAAATCTACCAGTGCTTAAAAAAAAAAAGTTCTATTAACTAAATAATTTAAATAAAGTGCTCATGACAAATATATATACAGTGTGTCCAATATAATACAGCCACAACTAAATTTGAAATATCTCGAAAAGAAAAAATTACTGAAACAGAGGGTCTGTTGAGTTCTATCAAATAGTGCTTACAGCTAGCTAATAACCCCCCCCCCCCCCATTGAATAGAAGAATTTAAAAACTGGGATGTCATTTTGACCACTTAAGGTCATAGAGGTAGGGGATATCTACAGGTTGCGACTCTAAACTTCCATGTCTTAGGACAAGCTTTTATTTATTGATAATATCTTGTCCAGGGCTGGATTTGGACCCAAATTGCCAGGATTGTGAGAGCTGAATAGGTCCCATATGCTACTCTGGTGTTTTCTTTTGACCTATACTTGTGTTTTTTTTTTTGTTTTTTTTTGTTTTTTTTAAGGGCATCAGAAAATATTGATGTGAAGTCCTTTCAGTACCTCACTTACTTTTCTAACTATTCTAAAATATTCAAATATAATGATTTCTGCTTCATTCTCAGTTTTTTTTGGAGTATTGCTACTTAAATGGTTCATTTTTTTCTTTATTTTTAAATTTGAATTGTATTACTCTCCATTATTTACATCACATAGTTCTATACACCGGATGAGTGTTTGAACAATGTGCTGAATAGTATGCTGAATCTTAATATCTTAATGGATCCTATCCTAATGAATAGGTAAGAAATTAAAAAAAAATCGATTGTAAGGATTAATAAATTGAGGATAAAGGCTAAGTAATGATATATCAAGGTATCAAGAATTATTATCATTGTAAGACACCTGTCAAAGGGAACTACAATTCCTCTTGACACTGCTAGCATAGGATAGTTTATGCACCTGGTTTTTTTTTCTTATTAGTATAATAACTTATAAAATGGTAGTGTTTTAGGATTTCAATGCTTTTGGAATCCACACAATGAAAATATCTTTACTTATTTGTTTTAATACAAAGACAATTCAAATGAAATAGATAATTTTTTTATTCAGCAATATTCTGAAGAATAAAAATAATAAAGCAGAAATTGTTACAATTCTAAGATGATTTTAGTTGGGGTTCGGTCGAGATAGATCCAAAAAGACACAAATAAAAAAATGTATTTTTTTAATGAAGGATTATCTGCCAACGTTTCGGCTTACATTGTAAGCCATCTTCGGCCCTGAAGATGGCTTACAATGTAAGCCGAAACGTTGGCAGATAATCCTTCATTAAAAAAATACATTTTTTTATTTGTGTTTTTTTGGATCTACCTCGACCGAACCCCAACTAAAATCATCTTAGAATAATATCTACGGTCAACAAACTCTCTCTTTGAAATTGTTACAATATTTGAGTCCCGATAGCTAAAGATCTAAGAGAGTTTTCTATTCAGATTAGTACAATAGACATGACTTTCATATGGCCTATTTAAATAAAAAAAAGTTGAGTCCCGATAGCTAAAGATCTAAGAGAGTTTTCTATTCAGATTAGTACAATAGACATGACTTATATATGTCATATTTAAATAAAAAAAAGTATTTCTTGAATGTGGATTATTCTTTACATTATGGAGAGAAAAAAATTTTGAGATCTGCGACGGCATATTAGAGTGACTTGTAAGAAATAATCATTTGAAAAATTCCACAGCAATGATTTATTGACAAAAATTTTTTAATTAAAGAACCCAAACATGCTTTGAATGTCACATTCAGAATGGTTCTGAAAGAGCTAAACGACCAGCACCAGATCTCTTTCTCAATCAAAAGGAATTCGAAAAACTTTTTTTGAAGTATATTTAGAAGGTGAGCTAAAATTATAGATAAACTGTACCCTTTTACCTGGATACCTGGTACCTGGTGAAGATTCTATTCATATTTGTGAGGGTGGAAGTCAACTCTTCAAAGGTTGGGGTAAACTTACTGTGGCGGCGTTTTCGCTGGTTCGAAAGTGGTAAATAATAATAAATATTTAATATTGAAAATAAAAGAAAAAAGAAAGAAAAATNTTCTTAAAAAAAAAAAAGTATATATATATATTTATTTATTTCTCAGGTAGTACTTATGTGTGCTTAGGCAGTTCTCATAGATCTATGCATATACTCATTTGTATATGCGACCTGGTAGTTTTTCCTGAAATCCTACTCCCAACTTCTGCTAAACCTTGGGAGACCTGTGATTTTCTGTAAGGGTTACTTGGTTAGCCATGACTATAGAACACCCTGGTGGGAAACTTTTGTGGTGTTTAATACGACGTAAATTTTAACAATTTTTAGTGCAAGGGAACAGAATAAAAAATCTAACTGTCCCAGCCAGGACATTTAGATTTTTTATTCTGTTCCCTTGCACTAAAAATTGTTTTAGAATTAATAGTTCTGGAAAATGATTAGGATCACCTGGTTCTATCACAGTGCTTTAAGCATGCTAGTAATGTAGATTATGTATCTCATCACTCAGGACTAGCACTTGAAAATAACCAGTTGTTTATAAAATTTTGAAAAATCTTTATTTTTATATTATTGAAACCTGAGGTTATATTAAACTTGTAATATAACATTCTTATGAGCAAGTATTGTAATTTGAATGATTATCAAAAGTTAAGAATCAGAAAATGAGCTGTAAAGTTTTTGAGCAAAATTGGCCAAGAAAAGTTCTCTTTAACAGGAAACTTATTTTTTTGTTAGTGGATGGTATGATATAAAGTATTTTGATGGAAATTCTGACATGCAGTAGCAGTACAAACCAAGCACATGTTTCATTTTAGTGGATATAAATGAAGGGAAAAGATTTATTTGGGTTTAAAAGCCAATAATTACTATGAAGGGAAATGGCTAATAATTACTATGGCATTCCTAGTTCATTTTAAGCATCCTTATTATCGTGTACTTTTTGTAAAACTGGTAAAAATTTAGGAATTAAAACCCTTTTTTTTTCAACTATTATGTTCTATAACATTTTTTCTTATATAACTAAGAATAATTCTGCTATTTTTGATAATTAAATTTGGTCTCCCTCTCACCTGTTTTAAATTATAAATTAATTTTTTGAATGCTTGCTAAAAGGAATTCAAATTTGGTATCTATAGTCAGTTAAAAACTCATAATCTTGAGACAATTGACTTTTATAATGGACTAATTAGTTTCTATATATTATACTGTGGCCTACATAAATCTCAAAATTACATTATTAAGTTTTAACTACCATTTTTATAAAAGTGATAGAAAATTAATGTTTGAAAATAAAAGCACCTAATAATTTTATACATTATTTTCTTAACTGTAATAATAATAAAGAAACATTTTTTAATGTGATCCTCCCCTTAATATCCACCCCTTTCTAAACCAAATCAGACATTAATGAACAACTCATCAAATAGCTTGCAAAATACTGACAAAAAAAAAAATTCTGTACAGAAATTTATTAACATATTGTTTTAGTATTATTGACACATTGAACAATTAAAAATTTGTTGGCCTAATAATTTTTTATTTTGAAAGAAATATATATTTTTTGCTTTAGATTCTATCGTGTTTCAGTAATAGATATTGCTGACAGCTTTAAAGAAACAACTTTTCTTTTTGACAAAGCATTAAGAGTCAATGCATTGTATACTTTAAATGAAAATAGTGATTTGCTTGTTGAAGTTAATCAATTTCTTTTTTTACTTTTCATGTTAAACTCAAATTCATTTTATTTTTAGCTGTAACTAAAAATAAAATGAATTTGAGTTTTACTGAATATGTTCTTAATGAAAAATGAATCTCAAATGAACAGTTTAAAGGTGGCTGTAAAATATAAGTTTTTCTATTTTAGTTGTATTTGTGTATATTTGATTGATACTTGGCTACTATTAAATGCCAAACAGTTCAAGAAATTAAACCATATATTTTGTTGTAAGCTTATATTTTTTTGTAAAGAAATAAAAGAAAATAATTCAAATAAAGACAAGTCTACTTGTTCATATTATATAATTTTATTAACAGGCTCCCTCTTCAAATAAATTCTCTAACTTTTAATAAAACAGCAAAATCTACACTGTTTTTATCTAATGTACTCATCCACATACTTGTTAAATTGTATGTGAGCTGGTTTCTAATAGTAGTAGGACTAATTATCCATTTTTAAATATTGATGTGTTTAATTTGAAATTTATTGTAGAAGGTTAAGAGCCTTAAGAAGACAGCAGAAAGGAAGTGATGATGAAGAAGAAGATGTAGACCTTGACCAAGATAAGGTATAACTATACTTATTTTTATTTTTCAGCAGCAATCGTTTATGGAAATTAAGATCTCTTACTTTTTCATTTTTATTTAATTTAGGCTGAGGAAGAAGGTGATGAAGAGGGATCTGGAGTTGAGGAAGAGGAGGAGGAGGAAGATGAAGAAGAAGCAGGCTCTAGTGGTGCTGAGGAAGAAGAAGGTGGAGAACAGGAGGAGAATGAAGAACAAGGTGAAAAAGAGGAGGGTGGTGAAGAGGAGGAGGCAAAGAAAGACGAAGGCATTGGAGAAGATAATGAAAAGAAGGAGGGTGAAGAGGGTGAGAAAAAGCCTGAAGCAAAAGTGATTAAGAAGAAAGTTGTAAAAAAAGCAAAGAAGAAGATCACAAAACCTAAAAGTGACAAAGAAGACTCTAAGGCAGAGGTGAGAACTTCTTTTTTTTTTAAACTTCTCTCTGCATCAAAATTTGATTTAGTGCATATTAAATTTTAATTTTTAATTTATTAATCTTATAATCATTTCATGAATATCAAATAATTATCATAATATTTAACAGTCTGAATATTAGAGCAATTTTAAACTTTTAACCTTTAATTTTAACCACTTACAGTTCATTGATTAAGCTCATCTGAAGTGGGCCATTGTTGTTTGGAGTAGATAGATCTTTAAATTCCCAATATGACAATTCAGGTGTTTACCGTTTCTTCTTCCGGGTTGGACCGTGTCAAATTGGTGTTATTTGCTGAGCTTTCGCACATCATGTAATGGCTTCTTCAGGGCTGAAAAGAGAATGTTTTCTTATGGTAGATTATCATTAGATTATCAGTTATCAAATGAAATTAATTCAGTTCCAGTGATAAAGTAAGTTAGTTAAGGAAAGTGGTGTCAAGGTGATCTTGGATATCATAGGGGGTATAAGTTTGTTTCCCACTGTTAAGGTAGTGATTTGTAAAAACAATTTGTACTGATGGTGACATGGTGGAAGTTACAAAATAATATGGGAAGTTATTTTAGGGTTTTCATGGGAATTTAGGATATCATATAACTAAGTGATTTTAGGGACAAAAGAATTACAGTTTGAAATGACAGGGTAGAGAGAGGTTAGAAGTTGTTCGATTTATTGTGTAAGTTTTGTTACATTATTAGTAGTCTTTTACAGTGAGTAGTGGCAGAAATATTAGAAATACATTTTTTTTTGTGGTATTTAATCCCACGTAAATTTTAACAATTTTTAGTGCAAGGGAACAGAATAAAAAATCTAACTGTCTAGCCAGGACTCGAACCTGGACTCCTGCTATCCGGGCCGGTGCATTTACCATTTATGCTACCAGGACAAGTCTGATAAGTTATTAAATTCCCCGTTAGATTTTTTACTTTGTTCCCTTGCACTACAAATTCTTTAAAATTTATGTGGAATTAAATACCACAAAAAAAATTTATAAAATTAAAATTTAGAAGTAAATAACGAGTCATTTAAACATCTTGACAATGTCAGCTCCTCCGAGCATAAGATGATATATTTGTTGGCCTCGGAGGTTAGACTCTCGGCACAAGTTCAGGAAATTTAATAACTTATCACACTTGTCCTGGTAGCATAAATGGTAAATGCACCGGCCTGGATAGCAGGAGATCCAGGTTCGAGTCCTGGCTGGGACAGTTAAATTTTTTATTCTGTTCCCCTGCACTAAAAATTATTATAAATAAAGTCTAATATTTTGAAGTTAATCACTGGCTTGTCTTTTTAGAGGACGTTCTTTGGCAGGAGCTTTGTGGACAGACATTAGCAACATGCTTATCCGGAAATTATTTTGTTAATCAAAAAGTGAAATGTCTTGAGATATTTTTCTGTTGTAGTATGCATAATATTCAGTTTACAATGAAATTCAACACAGACTTGTTTTCATTTAATAGTCATAATTAATATATTACCCATGGAAATTAAACTATTAATACTGGGGGTTTACCTGAACCATAAATATTTAATTACAATCTCTGAAAGCCACTATTAATCATTTTCTTAATAAAATTTGGCATGTTGCTTCTAAATGTAAATTGAAAAACTAAGTTAGTTTTAGAGTGAAATTGTACAAATGTGAGTAGGGAATAAGTGATTTTTTTTTTAAATCGGTTTTACTACTTAATTTAAAATAATTAAACTCAAGATTGATGTACTTATATAATAGTTTCTTGAAATTCAATGAAATATTTTAGGAGTTACACAGCAATTTAAACAATTGGCAATCATAAAGTTAAATTTTATGGCCTAGAAGTTGCAGTGCTGTTTTACTTGAAGAAATTTGTTGTTTTGCTTTTAAATGTAAAACAAAAAAGTGCGTTTGCTATTGAGCAGGATTGAACAAAAAGAATTTGGGGTTAATGAAATTTTAAAATGGAATTAATAATTAATACAAATAATTAAAGTGCAGTNGGAACCTAACATTTAGTAGTAGCAATGAAGTTGAACCCAGATTTGTTACTTTATTCTTCACCTGTGTGACTGACTTAAAAAAATTATATATATATATATATATAATCTGGCCTCTTTATTTATAAATTACGAATGCATACAAGCATACACACGTCTGTATGTATAGATTTTTGAATTGATTATGTTTTTTGCTTCCCCAATGTAGGATCAGTGAAATGCGTTGAATGTTTTCTAAATTTGCATCATGGTACCTATATAAGTTGCTTGATCTTTCTTAAAGAAATCTGTTAGAAAATATATTTCTATATTTTAGACGATAAGAACTGAAATAATTTACATTATTTTTAAATTAAAAAAGAAGTGTGTTTGTGTGTGTGTGTCATTTTACTAATTTCATAATCATATATGCTTACCTTTGTATTATCCTTCCAAAAATGTATTTAATGTATGGGGAAAAAAAAACAGTAATTTTTATTTTTTATTTAAGTGTTAGCCTCTCATTTAACCACTTAGGGTCATGGAGGGAGGGGCTATCTGCAGGTTGCCTTCCCATTCTAAATATCCTTGGCTCATACCAGTAATTTTAAAAGTAGAAATTTAAATTATATATAAAATACACTTAATCTTATTTCGGGGAAGGCGGCTGTGTTTTAATCCAGACTATTTTTTGTTAGGCCCAGCCTAAGTCTCTCTTTGTGAATTATTTAAGGGTCCATTCTAAATAGTATGTTATCTCCAAATATTAGACTTAATTAGTCATTTAGCCAGCCTGATCATGTTTTTATATTTTACTGTATCTATCTCATTGTAATTGTTTTATAATTATATTTCATTGAAAGTAATGTTTATATTTGCTTAATTTAGGATGGGGAGAAAGAAGGGGATGAAGAAGAAAAGAAAAAAGATGAAAATGAAGAGGATTCTGAGAAGCAGCCTTTAACTGATTTCCTTGGCCAACCTTTTATCAAACTTAGGTGTCCACATTGTCACCACATTTGTGTTACTTTTAAGGCAAGTACTTCTTTCATAACTTTTATTTTTTCCAAAACTTTATTTAATTTTACAAAATTCACTGATATTTGATTAGCATAGTCAATATTTTTTTAAGCTCTTAATACTGGAGAAATTAATTAGGGTTTCCACCAGGTACCAACCTCACCACCCGGTACTAAATCAACCCCTGCATCATCTATTTCCAATTTAAATAACCACCTGAACGAAACCCTGACATTTTTTTTCCAGCGTATTACTTGGTGGCCAACCAACCTCCAATAAAGCTCTTGATCTGTTTTATTTTTTACAATTACTTTAATTATTATTACTGTATTTCTGTTTTAATATTGGGCTATATATTACATTCATTCTGTAATTTTATTTTAGATTTATCGATGGATGTATATGTTTTTGAGTCCTTTTGTATAATAATGCCATGTAGGTTTTAGTGATTTTCTCTGTCATGAGTATTTCTTAAAAGGTTGCTGCTCTAATTGAAAAAAAAAAACCTATAACTATTTGTTTGGAAGAAACATAAGTTAAATTATTAGGATAATTGAAATTAAGTGATCTTTTTTTTTTTTTTTTTTATGAATCTGAATTTTTTTTTTTCAGGAGTATTCTAAACATCTAGAAACTCGAAAACACCAAAATTCTATGCAAGAATTATTCACCAAGTTAAGGAAAACCCTTGCTTCCATGAGAATGGAGCAAAGGAAGAAACAGAGAGCACTCGATGAGGAGTGCAAGGCCAAGAATATGAGACTCAGGACATTCTTCTGTTCCATTTGTAAACTTAATTACAGAACATTGAAGTCTCACCATCAGGCTTCATCTTCTCACAGAGTGAGTATTAAAAAAAAATGCCTGAATATTTTAAAATAAGCCTAGTTCTTAGCTTATCATTTTGAGCTATTCTATAATATATTATAGACCTTTTAGTAGATTCCCCAGGGGGAAATAATAAACAATACACACTATTACATTTACATATTTTTATTTCCCCTTTGAATGTTATTCATTAACTTGAACATATAGTTATTAAACTATCAATAAATAAATTAATTATTCATATTATTTTCTAATTAAAAAGTCCTCATCAAATAATAATATATCTTCTTAAATAAAGTTAATTATAAAAATGAACTACACACACACGCGCGCGTGCGCGCATGCGTAGTTTTTAACAAGTCTAATTCTTTATATATATAATATCACTAATAATTAAAAAAATAAAAATTTGACTAAGTCTTCATTGTAAGAACACTGAGACTCAATCGAAGTAGAAGCAATCTATATCTTACTGCAGTTTTTTTTAAACCAAAAAACAAATATGTATGACTTATCAATTACACATATATTTTTTTATATAAGTTATAATTTAAAAGAACTTAAACATAGNATTAATTAATTATAAAAATATAAAATATAAGGAGACCAAATATCTCAATATGACAATGTTAATTTAAAAGAAATACTTATTAATTAACATTGTCCTTGATTGTTACTTAATCAATTTTTAAAGTCCCAAGGAATAATATTGGACTTATAAATTTATTAAATACAAAGAAATTTATGTTGAAACAGTAAAATGAAATAAAATATGATTTTTTATTACTACTGGATAATATCTTCAGGTGTTCATAATTGATCTGTGTGCAACATTCTTAGCTAGTTATGTGTCCTAGTATAAACAAACTAATGGTTGCAAAGATACGTTCATTCCACTGCATATTGAAGAAAATTTTGCTTATACTGTGCATGTGTAATAAAATTCAAATTAAATCATGTTATTAAATAGAGTCCTCTTCAGTCATAAAACTGTAATGATCAGGAACAGTGAATGTCTCTAAACAAATAAAAGATAAAATATCAAAATAATTTTCATTTTTTCACTTTCACTTTTAAAACAGTAAAGCCTCATGTAAAAGATCTTCTCAAAAATATAGTCAAAAATATTTTTATCAACTTTGGAATAATCAGAGCACTGTTAGTGTTTAAACAATCAAATACATAATAAAGTCTTTCATGAAGTAGAAGAAGAAAATAAACTTTATTCTGGGACTAACTGAGTCCCCTTGAATAACATAGATGAATTTTACATAAGGCCTTTTCTGGCTTAAAAAATATACATTATTATAAATAAATAAAACAAAATCAACAATCTTTAACAATATGACTGGGGAAAGAGAAAGAAAAAATAAATTAAAAAACAGTGAGCTTATAACAGACTTTAAAAAAAAAAAAAATGCAATGTGAAGTTCCTTTTTAAAGAAAAGAGGGAAAGGAATGGTAAAGTTGGAAATCGTTGGCATAAAGATGGTAAGAAAAATACTAGATAGTGGCTGGGAGGTCATTAATGAAGGAACAGGAAAGGGTAGAGGACAGATTAGAGCCCTGAGGGACTCCTGCAGGAGTAGGAAGAGAAGATGAGGTAGGTTTTTCTGGAATGGAAACAACTTGAGAGTGTTGGTACAAGAAAGAATGAAACCAAAGGAGTGTACTGTTAGAGAAGGATAACTTTTCAAGTTTGGATAGGAGTATGGAGTGATCGACTGCATCAAAAAATTTTGAGATGTCCAACAAGATGAGGATTATGACTTTTTGCTCTTCCATCCCACGTTGAATATCAGTAGTGATCTTCACTTGAGCAGACTGAGTGAAAAATCCAGGTCGGAAGCCAGACTGAAAAGGATCGATGAGCTGGTTGATTTCTAGGAACAGTGACATTTGGATTTGAATTAGTCTCTCAAGTGGTTTGGGGAGATTAGATAGTATGGATATTGGGCGGAAATCATTGAGCGAAGAAGGAATAGGGATTTTACTTAAAGGCTTAACAATGGCTGTTTTCCATGCTTTAGAGAAGACTGAATTTTTGATGAAAAACTATAGACATAGACAAGTACTGAAAGGATGACTGGTAGGCATAATTTTATAAAATGAATTGGGAGACCATCGTGTCCTAGAACCTTCGTTTGTATTTTCATAATGGTCTCTAATATGTCGGAGGAGGTAATATAAGAAAAATAAAAGTTTTTGTCACTGAAGGATCATAGGCATGGGTAATTGATGTGGCAAAGGTAAGGAAGAGGCTGAAGACAAATGAGCATTTAATTTAATTCGTCTGGGGATGCAGGGTAAACAGTTGATCCAGTAGACTTACAGGGAGAAAGAGGTCGAAGCAAGTCCCATTTAGATTTAGAATCTGGAGCAGAGAACAAAGCATCGTGAAAATAAGTACTCTTGGCCTTCCTTATTGCTGATTAAGCATGATTCCGAAGCTTCTGTTACATTAAAAAGTCATCTGGGTGCCTCGTGCGTCGAGCACACCTTCTGGCAGCCTCTCGACGCCTTCTTAGCTCACGAATCTCTTCACTCATCCACAGAGCGGGTGGGCGACGTATAAGAGCGGTTTTAATAGGAGCATGCTTATTGAGAATGATGAGGTTTTTCGTGTGGAAATCGACCACGGTATCAATGGAAGCCCCTTAAAACACTGGACCCCAATCAACTGCTTCCAGATCGTCCTGAATGGTCTCAAATGTAAGATGCTCAGTTTTTCGAAAGGATACATATTTCGGAGTGAATATTGAGTTAGTTAAGTTGTAGGACAGCTGAATAATATCATGATTGGATAGGAAGCTTAAAGGGTGTTGGGATGAAGAAATGAGATTTTCAGAGGAATCAATGACAAAAATGTCCAGCTAAGTGTTGGAAAATTGTGAGTGATGTATAGAGGAAAAAGGAACAGTGAATAAAATAGGAGAAAAAAACTAATTCTCGAAGTATATCTTGTCTGAGGAGTTTGAAAGGAAATTGGAATTAAAACCGCCACAGATAATTATGTTTGAGAAGAAGGGAACAGAATATTGCAATGAGGTCTCAAAGGAGAGGTCTAACGGGGTTTAGGGAGGGCGATAAACCACCACGTACAGGATATGTTGAGAATAAATACAAATTTCTATAAAAAGGAATTCAATATGGTGATTAATTGAGGCGGGGGAGCATTCCAGGATCCGGGCTCACTTACTCTCATGAACATAAAGGCCAAAGCCCCCACTCATACGATCCTCTCGATCATGACATAGGAACGAGTAGTTAGGAAGGCTTATTACTGAGGAAGGGATATCGGATTTTAGCCAGGTTTCTGATACAGCTATTATGTAGTAAAAATTATGAGTGAAGTATTCCTGGAACTGATCAGAGTGTGCAGGATGGGACTGGACATTAACATGACACATTGTTAGGACACTAGTCATATAAGGGAATACGATAGGGTAAAAGTAAAAGCGCTATATATAGTTCTGAGCATACATATAGAGTAATATAAAAGGGAAATATATTATTATAAAAAGAGAAAAAAGAAAGAAAATATACTAAAAAATGAAAGCCTCTGAAATTTGAAAGTGAATTAAAGAAAAAAAATTCATATAGCAAAGAGTGCGTGCAAAATGGTGGAAAGGTCCGTCCAGCCCAGCCAGCTTGTGAGAGAGCGAAGGTCACAAAGTCGAAGGCTTCATCCGAAGATGTCCAGATACTCAGGGACATTGACTATAACGACTGGACATCCGTCATTTTGTCAACAGCGAACTCTTTCTCCCCCAAACCAGACATACTTCAATTTTCCTGCCACTCTCTTTTGCCTAGCAAAGTAGTAGAGACGCTTGTTCATGCTACTCATTTTCTCACTTACGTAAATAGTGTGGCTGTCATTTTCTTCCCAGCCTTTGTGCTTAGTCAAGAAATCTCGCTGGACCTTTCTCAGCCTCACTAATTCGTCTCTTACTGACTGGTGAACAAACTTGGCAATGATAACAGGAGGTCGTGGGTCGTCGTGTCTTGGCCTGTTTCTCACCACCTTGTCAAAGTCCTCTGGAGCAAGTTTCAGAACGAGGCCAGCCCCCATACTCATCATCAGGGCCTCGGGCATGAATGCACATGTATCCTTCACTTCCAAGGATCTACATTTCAGCTCTTGTTCCGCTCTATTCGTCCCCACCTCTAACTCTGTTATCCTGTTCCTCAAAGCTTTGTTTTCCTCAATCAGCCTTAAAAAGTGAAAACTCTGGGCCTCTATGCGTTCCTCGATTTCTATTAGGCGACTTAAGTAGTCAGTACTAATCGACATTTGAGCTTCCAAAGAAAGTTTTATCTCATCGATATCACTCTTATATGTATCGAAAGGAGACTTTATTCCAGAAATTTCGCTTTTGAGGCGCTTGAGGACCTCAAGTATGACTGTAATGTGGAGCCTACTTGTTAGCAAGGTACTCTGTTTCACAGGACTAGCAGGCCTCTCACCTGGAGGTATAGCCTTCCTGGCTTTCTCACACTTGGTGCAAAACCAGCTCTTCCTCTGTAATTTCCAATTATCTGCATCTGATTCCTCTAAGTTGCAGCATCGCCCATGATACAGTGCCTTTCACCCTTAACATGCAAGAGAAAATTTGTCCTCATGACCAATTGTCACAGATGTGACAAGCGAATATAAATTTAAATAAAGTGACCTGTAGGGTGCTGGTGGGGGAAGAGGGCTTATGAAGATAGTGAGGTAGCGGAAGATAAGCAAATACCTGAGGGCTCATCAGACCTGATAAGCACAGTGTATTTTCTCAGCACAGCTATTTCTACAGTGCCGTATATCTCACAGAATTCACTACAGTCACGAAATTGGTTACTGGGATATTTCGTAAAAATAGTTAACCTTTAATTTAGAAAAAAAAAAAAATTAACAAAAAAATGTGAATTTATACCGCTTGAAACAATCAAAAACGTGAAGCCGATGTGAACTCACTGACATCTCAAGCCAGAATCTCCAGATCTAACCAGAAGTTACTGGTTGTTTTCATATAGAATGTTCTTCCACCATAAACACTTGCATTTAATAATTCATTCATTTATCTGAACATGATCTACAGTAAAGTTATACTGTAATTTAATTTTACTACATGAAATATATACAAGTAACATATTTATCGTATTAATATTTACAACAAGATTAGCATTTATCTACAAGTAAAAAATTTAAATTTACTGTCTATTTAAATCACAAATATATATATA
>KZ806923.1:555938-601370 GCA_000696205.2 Oncopeltus fasciatus | reverse complement strand
ATATATATATATATATGCATTTATAAATTGTATTTTAAATTTATTTTGATCTATATATTTTAGGAAATTTCCAGCAATGTATATATGGATATATATATTGCTCGAAATCTCCTATATTATATAGAACAAAATAGATTTAAAATATAATTTTGTCCTTCATACTCTATTACATTTTGTAGAATATGCATATTATGAATGATATTTAGTATTTCAAAATAGTTTTAAACAGTAAATTATGTTTAAATTTTTTTTTCTAAAATGATCATTAAGAAAAATAATTCAAAATTTAATTTTTATTAAGTGTTGGGCGGTTCTATATTTTAAAAAGTAAGAAGCTCTATCCTACATTTGAAATGATATAAATTACATTTTACACTTATATTTTTGCTGTATTCTTTTTCTAAGATATTAATATTGGTCTCCTTCTATACCCTCCCTTTCCCACAACTTATTTCAACCATTGATGAAGTCATCCAGTGTTTTGTGAAAAAGATACTTAAATATCGATTTATCATTATTTAAAAAAATTGTGGATGCTAGAGTAGTAAAGTGTGATGTAAGATACACATACTTTACATTTTGAACAGACCATATTTTTATCTAATTTAGGAACAATGTAAATCTATTGAAAATTTTCAATAACTGTGACATGGTACGATTTTGATTAGTTATATTTCCCTAAAGGAAATCTGTTAATATGAACTATTGTATTCACTACTAAAATCTGAGCCTTCCCTTGCATATGAATATTTAATTATTTATTTATTTTTATTCGGCTTTTAGTTAAAAATTTTAGTGTATGATAATAGTTTTTTAAAATTATCTAAATCATTTTTTTCTTATGAACTAAACTCTATATATATTTCTTTTCTATTTTAGAAAATGAGTGAATTTCTTTTACCATTCTGTACTGTTTGTCGAATGTGGTTCAAATCTGCTTGGTCATATGAATCACATTTATGTGAACTTCCTCACATCAAGGTATTCCATTTTATTTAATTTCCATTTTATTATTTCAATGTGTTCCTAATATATAATTAATATTTTTTTTAAACTTATTGTTTTTATTTCTTTTTTTTATTTAGAAGAAAGCTAGGCTGGAGAAGTTATCTCGCCCTCCAGTAGGGAAAGACGATTCCCTTCTTGCTGATAGAGAAGAAAATGAGCTTGATACTAGTAGCTTCATGGTACTAGATTCTGTTGGGTCTGGCGATGGTTAGTATTTCTTTTACATATACATTAATAGAATTCAATAAATTAAAATTACTTTCCTTTTTTCTTTTTTTTTTTATCATTAGTGAACAATGAAATTAATTAAAATTTTCAAATGTTGCCTAAATATGTTTTACACTTTTAGTGTTACTTCAAAGTACTTGACAGAATAGTATGAAATTGTAAATTGAATTAACCTAATAAATGAAAATTGAAATGCCTTGATTGTGGTGTATTGATAGAATATCATTTTTGCCTGACGTAAATGAACTGGAAATAAACTTATTACATTAACTCTATTTTAAATTTTATGGCATTATCTCTTGGAGTATATTTGTGAATGTAGATGATGAAAGTAAGTTATTTACTGAAATATTTGTATATTCTATTTATACAAATATAAATATTTATATATGGATATTCGGTTTTTTGGGAGAATCCTTTGCTACAGAGTAAGGTTAACCAACCAAAATGTCTGCCAGATTTTTAAGGCACTCTTGCTATCAAGTTCAGAATCGGAATCTGTGAGCTACTGACTTGCAACTCTTAAATTATTACTATTCCCAAAACCTCTATTTGGCCCTATGCTCCACTAAGGAGTGAAAGGAACTTCGTGTGTGTGCATGCGTGCACGTGCGTGTGTGTGTGTGTGTATATGGATTGTTCTTTATTACATTTGCAAGTGATTTATCATTTTATATATCCACAGACACAGAACAGAAGTAAAGTCAGGGAGATTCATGAGCAATGAGGATAAGATCCTAAAACTTCAAAGAAAACTTAGAAATTTATTTAAGATAATTGTACTTGTACCTTGACAGACTTTTTAAAAAATCCTATAATTATCATAAATACTTTTTATTTTAGGTAATGCTATTTTTTGAGCTTTACTTTTCCTTTATATTATAAGGTGAATTCTATATGTATGACTGAACCTGATTATTTAAAGGGCCTTCCATAGAAATAATTTTAGATTTAGGGTGTATTCTTAACTCATTAAGGTGGAGTTTGGATGCGAATGTAAATGAAATTTATTTGGTTAAACATTCTTATTGTTGTTATTTCTAATTGCCTTTCACATTTGTAGACTCAGAAGGTGAGAAATCAGAGGAAGGAGAGAAGAATGAAGGAGAAGATAAGGATGATAAATCAGATAAAGAGACTGAAAAGAAGAAGAAAAAGAAACCTGAAATTAAACTAGGTAAATGTTGCTGTTTTACAAGTATGGGAATGATCTAATTAGAAAAAAAAAATTTTCTCTTTGTACTAAAATTAAATTTATGGGTTCATTTAAAGTACTCTTAAGAAAATGAATATAACCTATTCAGCTGTTAGCTGTTTTTCTTAAATAATTGCTTTAGATTAAACTAGATACTCCATAAGAGATTATGGAGTCTTAATATAATTTAAATGTCAAAACTATTAAGGTTTCTTTCATTTTTCTGCAAATAAATAAATGAATCAGTCTATCTGTACTGTATTTTTCTATTTATTCTTTTCTTAGACCAATGTAAAATAATCTATTTTTTCTCATTAGGTGCTGAACATTGCAAGATGGTTCAAGTATACTATTGTGATCTGTGTAAAATATACCTTCCACGGCTGGATGATAAGGAGCGGGCTCTTACTATTCATTGTCGCTCAAGAACTCATCTCCAGCGTTATGTTCGTTTGAATAACAGTAGGAAGAATGATGAGAACCTCAGGCGTAAGGCTGTGCGACTTCATAAGGAGAAACAGAAACTGAAGGAGAAAGAAAAGAAAGACAAAAAGGAAGACACTGCTGTCAAGGTATTGCTTTCGAATGGTTTTATCTTTAAAAACATTTTCTAAGGATTATAATTCTAATGTCATAATGAGAGAAATGAAATCAAAAGACAAAACATATATTATTTTTCAATATAATGTCCTTTATTATCAATGAATTTATTTTTAATCCATTTATTAATTTTTCTAAACCCCCCAAATAATAATCTCTTATTTGGAACCAAATGAGCATCATTAGTCTCTTTAAATTGGTCTTTGTTCTCAAATCCCCTTCCCTTAGGTCCTTTATGAGATTCAGGAACAGCAAGTAGTCACTGGGGGCTAGATCTGGGTTATAAGGAGAATGGATGATTATATCGTTGGCCATTACTTCCCGAGGGGTGTGCAAATGGCAATGAATGGCAGGATTATGGAATTTTATGTGAATATATTTACTGATTAAATAAACTTGATAAGGTATGAGTCATTTAATCCCCTCCTTCATAGGTAGGTGAGAAATTTATGCCCCCCCCCCTCATGTTTGTTTTATTGAAAGAAAAAAAAATTGTGTGCATTACTGTTGATAAATCAGAGAAATTGACCTGTAGAAGTATTTTCATTGTGGATTCTTTAGAGTAAAAGTTTACTTGAAATCTTTTATTTTCTGTGATATAGGGTAGACTATTTTTTATCATTTTGATTGTCTCTTTTTTTATTTTGAGGGACTTTTTTCTGTTCTTTTCTTAGCATCTTGAAGTAATAAATAAAATGTTAGTTGGATATATACAAAATTATCGAAATATGAATGAAAAAAAAAATCCTTAGATATTTAGAAATTATTTATGTCTTTTTTCTATTCAATCTTTTTTAAGCTGTAAGCTTTTGAAACATTCTCCAAACTGATAAAAAGAGCAATGAAATGTCAAGTACCAATAAATTCTCAATTTATTAAAGTGTGTTAAGTTAATGATTGTGTAATCCCTATTTGATATTCTTCAGCAGGAGGATGCTGGTGCCATAAGCGATGGAATGGTTAAGCCGGCTGTGGAGGAAGAGGATACTGAGAAGAATAAGGAGGGAGGTGAAGAAGAAAACATTAAAGATGGAGGAGTGAAGAAGGATGAGGAAGAGGAAGAGAAGACTTGGTCTGAGGTAGACAAAGACCTGTCTGATCTTCTTCATGAGGGGGAAGGAGAAGATGAAGAGGAGACACCCAAGGAGAGATATGACAGATTCAAGAAGAGTGACAAGCCTGGTGAAGGAGAAATCAAGGCCAATGGTGCTCTCCCTGTCTCTGAATAGATTACTGCTATTGGTTGTAATCCACTTGGGTGGTTTACTTCCCTTGTCAAATTTGTTTTGTATTAGTTATTATAAAAATATTTTTAAAGACAAAGTAAGTCCCATTGTTGCTTTATTTTATTACATTTATTTCTTAAACAAAGATATAAAATTCTATTATTTCTGTGAAGTGTATGATAATAAATTTTATTTGTGAACTTTTAAGTTTTCAATATGTTTATTGCAAGTTTCATTGAGAAGTTTTGTTCTCATATATTCAATTTTTTTCTACTGTCACATAAGTATTAGTTTTTAATCACTTATTTATTTATATTTGAAAATTGTCCTCATAAAATTATTCTTGATCTTTACTAGTAAATCTTATCTCAGAGACAATACTTAAGTTATAACAGATCTTTCTAATATTTTGATCTGTTAAATAATTAATGTATTGGTAATTTTAACTTGAATATTGAAATGGAAACATTTAAAAAAAAAAAAAACTATTGATAGGTATTTTGACATTAAACTATACTAAGTTAAAAAAAGAGTAAAAATTGTTTTTTCTTTCTTCATAAAAAAAAAGTATTAGGAATCTTCAAAGAATGAATTAGTATCTAATATCTGTTCCCCAAAGTTGCCCAGTTGATGGGTTACCAATATTTTGCATTTTCTGTAAAAGAATATTATATATGCCATGTATACTCTAATAATGACTATCTTTCCTATATTGCAGATATTTGTTTTAATTTTTTTTTATATATTCAAGTATATATGCATTTAATCTTATTTTTATTTTATGAAATGTTTTATAAAATGACTTAAATTTATTGGTCTCCAGTAGCTTGTATCTATTTACTATTGAGATTGAAATATAGTAATATATTTTTGTTCTGTATTGTATTTTTATTTATACTTTTTAATAGCATAAGCCAAAAATTGTGCTTTTATTAATAAATACTGATATTATAACAGCTTTTTTTAAAATTAACTGAGTATGAAACCTTAGTGAAATTGGACATTGGTATGTAAAGAAGTGATTTTTAATTTCTAAGTCAATGTTAAGTGAGTTAGTGTAGTAATATAAATGTTTTAATAAAGACAATTTTCTCTTTCTAAAATTGTTTAATAGAAAAATGTACGTGCCCATTGTTTGTAGAGTGATCTGCTTTGTATAAATATAATATATAATACAATTGTGTTAGATTCTTATTGTTTTCCAACCTGTTTTTACTTTAGGTCAATAAGTTTTTCTCAATGAACTGAATGTATTGTTTAATTCAAGCTCCAGCCTTTGGGTAAATATAATTTTTTGTGCTGCTGCTTTTAAATATACATTTATATACATTCTGTCAGAAAACCCTTTATTCAACCCCTATCTCACAATTTACAAACTACAAGGAAATGTTGAGTGATTTTGTTGATTTTGGTAAGAGTAGAAAACCTGAATTTTAATTTCGTCTAAGTACAGCTAGCAAAGTTGATTTTGACAATGGGAGAGAGTACTTTTCTTTCTCTCTTTTCAGAGTTAATAATAACTTTGAAACTTATGGGATTGATGATCCTAACATCAGAGCTGAGACTCAGCTATTATGATTTATTAAATGCAGAATTTTAAAATAATCTAGTAAACTAATAAAATCAGATGAATGGGAGTGAAGATTTACCTTGAGTTCCATTAAAAGTTCTATGTGGCCTAAAGTGGTCAAAATATTCAAATTACCAGAATGCAACTTTTTTACTTTTGATTGTAACAGACAGCACACATCACATTCTAATTTGAGTAAATTTGGCATATAGCATTAAAATTATAATTGTAGTCTTCTGTGAATTACTAAGATCACATTAACCTGAAACCTGATGAAATAAAAACTTCTAAAGCTCTAGCTGCCATAATTTTCATGTAAATTAGTATTATTTATAAAAGTTTCTTAGTTATGCATACAATTTAATCAATTAGAATGGATTTTACAAGACATGAAAGTATAAAATTTAATTATTAACAAATACATGGTATTTTTGCTGACCTGCAATCTCCAACTCTTATCATCTCTTTATATCAAAACTGTAGATAAAAAAAAAGTTAAATGAACAAAAAAAATGTACAGCTCAATACATTCATCAAAAAGGTACAACCCCTCTCCCCCCTGTTAGATTAGTAATTTTTTTAATACTATTTTATAATTTTTTTAAGTATAGTTATGAATTAAATAAATAAATAAATTTGCTTAGACCCCGTTAAAGACAATTACTGGAATGATTTGCTTTTTAAAATCAACTTTTAGTTACAAATGGGATACAATAAAAACAAGGTAGAATAAATGTTTGTCACACAAAAACTCTATAAATTAAGCAAATTTATCGGTATCATAGTTAATGAATATTTGTTTTTAAAGTTGACATCCTGAAAATGTTTCTTTTAACTAATAATTAAATTTTATTCAGTTTGTTCTCGAAGTCTTCCATTGTCTGAGTCTAATTTCATATTTTCTATTTTTAGTTTGGACCATGTCCCTTTAATTTCAACAACCAAGCTTTTGAACACCATCCTTAGCTTCTTCAGGGTTACAATAGAAGTAAGGAAGGACAAGGGGTATTTATACCAGTCAGTTCCATTGGTGTGACAAAATCCTGGGTTCGGAATCTGTTTAGGAAGAATTTGGATGATTGACATTGGTCTGTGAAGTCCGTATCTTTTTGTTGGTCAATGCTGGGTGCCAGTTTTTAATAATATTTATAGTTTCTCTATTAGTCCTCTCTCGCTAATTGTCTATTTTGGTTAGTACTTTGGTGTCTTCGAAGGAATTCTTCAGCTATTGCAGATTTTTCAGTTTCTTAAAGCAAGTAATGTGTTCTTTGAGTCTTTTGGATATCTGTTTTCCAGTTAGCCATATGTATTCTGTACCACATAAATAAGGGGTACTGTATTTTCCGGGCGTCATTCTTAGGGTTAGGGAGAACGTGTCATATCTTTGTCGTATAGTTTGTCTTGATTCCGTGTCTCTTAAGAGCCCTAGCGATCTTCTCAGTCATGCCTTTGACATATGGTAGCGTCACTCGTCACTACCGAAGGACAAGACACCACCAACTGCTGAGGACTTGAACAAACCACGAGTGGCACTACTGTACATCAAAGGTGGCTGAGAAGTGATCGCTGAGAAATAATAATATTTCAATCATAAGATTGCTGTAGCAAAAAAAGTTTTGTACTCACACTCGACTTCAGGCAATCCCCACTCCTTTTTATCTGGTTTTGTAAATAAAAAAAATCGCCTACATTTGTTACTCCAATCTCAGAAATTACCCTTGGGTAGCAGAGGGTACTCTCCAGAGACCCATATTATGCCTATCTGTCTTCAGTAAACTTTTGGACTTCTAATTTTATATTTTGCCTTTAAATTATGCTTTTTCCTAGAAAAAGGAAGGTTTTTCCCTCGTGAGGCAACTGTTAAGAATCTAATCTGTTTTTTAAGCTACATAGTGGATGCCATGACTAATTCAACCAGGTTCCACTCAAGCTTCTTATTCATGAGTTGGGATTGGAGACCCACTTTTCCCCTGGTTTCAGTTATACATTAATAGAAGAAAGCAAATCATAAAATGAGACAGGCTCATTAATATAGCCGGGGTTGGTCAAGGCTGTAGGTTAGGACACACTGTTTTATTTGTAGATGACATGATTACTTTAGTCAAGAAAGCTCTCTTTGCTGATTAGGCTGATGGGATATATAAATACTTTTAATTCAGACAGAGGATTTGGTCTGAAGATTACAAAAAAACCTTTGATCTTGCAGTTCATTGCTGTCGAGAGAAATAAATGGGTTGTAAGGTTCATGAATTTAGGTTAGCCGTAAAGTCTGGGTGAAGTGGAATTGAAGGATATCAGTCTGGAGTAGGTAGGTTTGTCTATGTATTGAAACCATAACGAGCTCTATCCAGTTTGTCATGAGAAGAAAGAGAGGCATTGCTTAACTTAAGGAACAAGAACATTTGAATGTTGTCCAAACTGACAAGGGGACTGCCACAATCATAAGAAAAGGGAAGCAAGGATGAAAACCTATTTATTGCTTTGAGAAATTAATTTAAAAATTAATAATATGGTAAAATTCCGTTACACTTCAGTATATTATTGGCAGGATTGAATAGAAATTTTAAGTAATTTGAAAGAGGAAAAAATAGCTAATTTCTATTACTTAAGGGTTTTACAACTATATATTGCTTAGAGAAATTTATTTATAAATTAAAATATACTAAAAAAAGAATTACCCACCAACCAATCATTGGATGAATTCAAGCAATTAATTTGTTAATTAGTTTTACCAGGCATTACCCTCAGAAACTAAGGGTTAAAATGTCTACTTATCTATGGATATAAGCTTGCTGTGGCCATACCACCTAAGACGTCACTGACATTCTCTCAGGGACCAAATCCATGATTTCCAGTCTCTTCAGAATCATCTCACTCCAGAGCCGTCCAGTCACACTTTTGGACAGGTAAGTGAGAAAGACTTCTTCCACAGGCCACCTGAGTATGCATTAAAATTTATCCTTGACTGGAGAAGGCTCATAATTGTAGGTGAACAAACTACAAGGACAGCAATTTCCAGATCAACTCGTATCAGCCTTTCTGAGATCACCTCGACACCTTATATCCTCAGCAAAAACTGGAAACCGGCACTAATCGACAAGAGGATCCAGCCAATCAGTGACCAGCTACCTGACTACTCGGGAGACCAGCCGCCGGAAGACAGTATCAACCAATGGGAAGGCAGGCTTCGCCCAAGGACCAGACTGCGCCGGGTATAAGCACCCCTGGATTTGAAAAAAACTCTCATTCTCTATTTAGCCCTGAAGAAGCCATAACAGGATGTGCGAAAGCTCGGAAACTATTAACAACTTGACACGGTCCAACCCGGAAGAAGAAACTGTAAATACATCTGACGACCGTGGAAGCCTACGTGAACAACACCTTATATCCTGTCTCTCAGCACCGACACTCCAGTTCTTCCACGCTGGTTCATGTCGACTTCGCTCCATAAGTGGATGTACTCCTCCATCCTCTCCTGGCCTTGAGCTTGCTGAAGCGGAGCTTCTCTGCATATCCTTTGTTCAAAGGACAAATTTTTTATAGAAGCTGTTTTCTAACAGGATAGGATCAAGATATTGGGCGGTCAACAGCTTGGTCATTGCGCCCTGACTGTTGGGAGTTTGGAAAACTGTTTCAATTATCCACTCTTTACATTCGCTAGTCGTTGTTTAAGACCTATAAGCTATAAATGGAACATCAACAAAAATGTATAAGTGACAATCACAAAATAGAGAGAATGAACGAAAACAACAATTGTTCTTGACTAGATGCACAGTTTTTGTTATCACAGTGTTATTGAGCGTAGTTTTTTTTTTTTATATTTTCTATGTTACTACTTGTGTATGAATTTGAATATCATAATTTTTTTTTTTTTAATAAATAAATAAATATATATATATCTATCTTTTTCAACACATTCAGTAAATAAATAAACAGTTAAAAACACACATACACATATATATTATCTGTTTCTTAATATTTTATGCCCTATTCTCATTCTGGTTAGCACCACCTCTTCCTGCCTTATCTCTCGATTAGAAGTAGGCCACTTCGTATTGTCCTTAATTGAGCGGAGTTTATTATTGCCAGGTTCTGATTTCCATATGGCATCCCAATCTGAGAGAGCTTTTCCCTTCAGCCATGACCTTATGTCTTCTGGTTCTAGTGTATTTATGGGCGGTATGTTCTTGAAGGCTGCTTCTTTTGCTGCTTTATCTGCTCTCTCGTTGCCCTGAATACCGATATGTGATGGGATCCAGAGGAATAATTTTTTTTTTCCTAGGTTTTCGAGGATGCGTATGTAGTGTGTGATTTTTGTTATTAGAGGTCCTTGTTTTTTAAAGTTTTTTATGGATTTTAATGAGGAGAATGAGTCCGTGCATATAAGAAAGTGTTCCGAGGCTATTGCGTGATAGAGAGCAAGACATACTGCTTGCATTTCAGCTGTGTAGATATTTACAATGGATTTAAGTTTCTGTTGGATTATTTTTTCATTAATAATTACTGATAGGCCCACATTCTCACCCTGCTTCGAACCATCAGTGTACATTATTACCTTATCCGAGTATGACTGGATTACCTCGTTGGTCTTTTTGAGCTTTTCACTTATAGAGTTACCTTCCTTAAGTTTCGTCAAGCGAAGGTCGATTAGAGGAGCTTTTCTTTCCCAAGGTGGTTCGTGAAATTCGTTGTCTCTCATATCTATGTCAGGGAGATAAATGATTATATTTCTTTGACGTATTGCTAGAGGGGCTGGATGCTGTGGTTTTTGGAAATATAACTGAGTGTGTTTTGGTTCAAATATGTATTTGTATGCCGGGTTTGTAGGTTGAAAAAGCATTTTTGTAAGATAGGAGCTGGATAATTGTTGACGGCGAATAAAAAGAGGGGGAATACCTGCTTCTGCACAAATGCTTGTTATTGGGCTGGTTCTGAAGGCTCCTGTCACTAACCGGATACCTGAGTGATTGATTGCATCCAGGTATATGAGGTAGTTTGTCCTGGCCGACGAGTATACTATGCTACCGTAGTCTATTTTTGATTGGATTAGACTTTTGAAAACGATGAGGAGGGAGTGCCTATCAGCTCCCCACATAGTACCAGATAAAAGCTTTAGAAGGTTCATTCTTTTTGCGCATTCCTCCCTTGTATATCTGATGTGGCTGAGCCACGTTGGCCTGCTGTCGACTATCAACCCCAGGAATTTGGCTTCTCTGACAAAACTTATATTTTCGTAATTAAGCGTTAAGTCAGGAGGTGTGCTTGGGTTCCTCTTTCTGGAGAAGAGTATGCCTTTTGTTTTAGTTAGGGAAAACCTCAAGTTATTTGATGAAGCCCATGTGTTAAGTTTGGTGAGTGTACTTTGAAGGATTCTAGTTGACCACAGGATGTTATTGTATCGGAGGAATATTTTAAGGTCGTCTACAAATAAAGAAGCGTTGATAGATGGTGGTATTGGTTTAATTATTGAGTTGATGGCTATGGAAAATAATGCGCAACTTAGGACACTCCCTTGGGGAACTCCAGTTCAGGGGCAATCTTTGAGATAGCCTATTTCCAATTCGGACTCTAATGAAGCGATGGGAAAGGAAAGATTTTATGAAGTTAGGTAATCTTCCCTTATAGCCCCATTCATGCAGTTGCTTTAATATTTGGCTTCGTCTGATTGTGTCCTACGCTTTTTCTAGGTCGAAGAATATGCCGATTGCTTCTTTTTTCTCGACAAACGTATTCAGCACTTCTGCCTCTAGGGCAATTAGATGGTCCATAGTGGATCTGCCCCTCCTGAATCCACATTGGGCAGGAGCAAGGAGTTTGAATTTTTCCAAAGTCCATAGAAGCCGCCTATTTATAATTTTTTCTAAGAGCTTGCATAGACAGCTTGAGAGTGATATAGGCCTGTAGTTGTCAATTAGGAGTTTGTTTTTTCCAGGTTTAGGTATCGGGATGACTACTGCTTCTAGCCAGAGTTGTGGGATTTCACTTGTCTCCCAAATTGAATTAAATATGTGGATCCTCCTGGTTGATTTCACTTGTGGTGGGAGTTTTTTTTTATCATGATGTTGTGGATTTCATCTGGTCCGGGTGATGAGTTTTTCAATTCGTCAATTGCTGAGCTGAGTTCCTGATAAGTAATTGGGCTATTGTAGTCTATCTGGGGATGGTTGTCTTGTTGTACTTGTTCGGAGAAATCAATAGAATTAAATATTTGTTCTTCTTCTAAATCTTTAGGCGTACTTGATATTTTAGAGAAATGGTCAGCAAATATGTTGCTCAAGAGCTGTGGGTCAGAGATGATGTTATTTTGTAATTACAGGATAGGTGTTTCTATTATATTTGGAGCCTGTGATGCTGTGCACTTTTTGCCAGACTTTCCTAATAGGTGTGTTGATGTTAATTGACTCTACGTAGGCTTTCCATGATTGTTTTTTTTTTAGTTTAATGAGCCTTCGAGTTTTAGCTTTTTCTTTTTTGTATTTTACCAGGTTTTCTGTAGTGGGGTTTTTTTGAAAAACTGAAAGGGATCTGTTTCTAATTTTCATCGCTTGGCGACATTCATCATCGAACCAAGGTGCATAGTTTTTGGATGGAAGGCCGCTAGTTTTGGGAATAGCTTGTGTTGCAGCTGCTATAATTTTTTGTGTGAGTGAGAGGGCCATGCTGGAGGTTTCATTTGGATGGACTTCTGGAGACATTAAGAGTGTGTTAGAATAGGTATTCCAGTCTGCTTTTTCAATGATCCATTTAGGCTGCTTTTCAATGGCTGGTAATGATTTAGTTGGTTGTAGAATGATAGGAAAGTGATCACTGCCGTATTTGTTAGTGCTTACTTTCCATGAGAAAGCAGTAGTCAGGTTGGGAGAACATATTGAGAGGTCTATGGCGGTTTCAGTGCCGTAGGCTGGGCTTATGTATGTCGCGGCCCCGGTGTTAAGAATATTACTATCAGAGGCATCTACAATTCTCTTAATGGTCTTACCTCTGGTATTGGTCGTTGAGGGGGACCAAGAATGATGGGAACCGTTAAAGTCGCCTGTTATTATGAAAGGTGTTTGTTGGGAGTTGATAAGTCTGGTTAGTGCCACTTCGTTGATAGGTTCAGTCGGAGGGAGGTAGATATTGCAGATAGTGATTGGGAATGCAAGATGGACTCTAGTTATAACCATCTGAAAGTTGAAATCATGATTGAAGAGTTCCGAATGATAGTTTTCAAAACAGCAGTCCAAACTCCACCAGATGCTTTGATGTTCATAGTTTTATCTTGGCTATATATATTAAAGTTTTTTAGTTTGAAGTTATTATTGGATTTCAGATGGGTTTCTTGTATGCATAAAACAGCTGGGTTTTCGTCATTTAGTAGGACCTTCAGTTCTTCAATTTGAGTGAGGACACCATTAGAGTTCCATGATATGATGGCCATGACTGAGATGGTTGGGAGATCCAGCTGTATTTTAAATGCGATTTTAACAGCGTTGATGAGGTTGGATTAGGTGTTGGGCAATTAGAATAATTTACAAGTATTCCTTTGGTTTTGTGTGGGAGAAGGAGATCGAGAGTGCGTTAGTAAGTTTAGAGATGAAGTGCGTACAATAAATATATAATAAATAAATATATACTATATATAAGGAAATAAATATTTGTATGGCAATTCATTTTAGGAGAGTGGATAATATTTATATATAGCTTTATCTTATACGTTTAACAAGAGTCTTATATCAAAATCTTCTTGGTTTTTATTTTTTTTCTCTCTTCCTTTTTCCTCAGGTCTCTGGGATTTAGGTGAGGGAGACCGAGGTCGGTCTTCCATAGTGTCACTCTTAGCAATGTGAGGAGGGGTGAGATGTAACCCTCTGGCCCCTTCTGGCCGGACTGAGGGAGCCTGGGAAGGGGAGGCCAGATAAGAGCTAGGAGCTATTATCTGGTTAGCAGGGGTCTGGGAGGGGAAGGGGCGATAAGGGGTGGGGACGGAAGTAAAGACAATCTGGCATGAGCCCGCCTTCAGAGATGTTTCTCCCGAAACCTCGGGGACACTGTTTACATTTTCAGTGGGATTATTTTTATTGTTATTAATAAATGAAAAATCTGTTTGACATCCCGAATCTGCACATTTTTTTTTGTTTCTTAGTGCCTGTGCATACGATTGGTTTAGTAGTTTGTTTTTGTACTGCAGTGTCTTTATTTCTTTCTTCTCCATAAAGCGGGGGCATTTATTATCAAAACTATTATGTTGTCCCATACAATTAACACATGAGGGTATAAGTGAATTGCATGGTTTTCCGATATGGCGGTCATTAGTACAATGTGAACAGGCTGGGCTTTTATTACATTTTTCAGCCAGGTGCCCGAATTTAAGACAATTTATACACCTTAAAGGGTTAGGAACGTATAGGCGGGTTTTTAATGTGTAAAGTCCTACTTTTATAGTTTCAGGGAGATTAGGTAGGTTAAATGTTAGTATGTACATATTAAAGCAGACTTATTAAGTTGCGCAGGATTAATTTACTAGGGATTAGGCACATTTTGTACAGAACAATAAAAAAAACAGACTTTATTGGGAACGCACTACATGATTTAGACATGGCGGGACTCACTTACTGAAGTAGGGGGAAGGTAACAAAAAAAACCAGCCACAAGGTAGCGCTACCGTCACAACCAAAGAGAACATACATCTAATATAAAAAATGTGACGTTACACAATTCACAATACATACGAGTTTTTCTTTCTTGACCTGATTTTTTGCTAATTATTCTTTTTACAAATTTTACATTTTGTTCCTTTAACTCTTCCAGTATTATTTCATCGTTTAATTCATCTAAGTCAGGACAAAAGATAATCCCTTTTGATTCATTGAGTTTCGCATGGGGGATTACCTCTACAGTTATGTCCCTACCTATATTTTTTAAATTTAATAGCTTATCCGACTGAGTTTTACTGTTAATTTCCAGTAATATAGTTCCGTCTCTTAATTTTTTCACACTTTTTGGCTCCCCAGCGGTCGCATTTATTACTTTATTAATTAAGAACGATGAGACCTTGTTAAGGGTTTCGCTATCCGTCCTCTTGATCAACAAGAACCTACTAAATTTTGGATTTTCATTCTCTTTTCCCACATGGTTAAAATTTATATATTTAAATCCTCTTTTTCTTTTATTTATAGGCGACTTAATGTCAGGTGGTTCGGTCATTATAACCTCCACCTACGGCCCTAGGCCGTTATTTAATTTAAAAATAACTGCCTTCTATTTATTACTAGATGATGTGGTCCAAATAACAATTAATAAAGAATAGTCAGTTATTCACATTAATAAAGAAACGTGTGAGAATGGTCGGGGTTTCGGCCAGGAAGAAAAAAATATACACCACAATTTGGAGTAATGTTTTTATTTATGCCAACGTTTCGGCTTAGCTAGTAAGCCATCATCAGGGCAATGGTGTTGGGTGGAGAAATCTCCCCAGGGCGGTTAATTAATAAAGAAAGAAAAAAAGAACAGATAGATAGAAAAACTTAGCTGGTAGTAACAGGTAGTAGTAAGTAGGTGTTATCTCGCCCGCTGCCGAAACACGAATCTGTTTTCTAACAATGTTCACTCTGCCCTTTCCTTGTCAAGCGGGGGGCAGTCTTCAGGGAGCTCCTCTAAGCTAAACTTCAAGCATCCCTTTCTTCTTTCAGCAGAGTGACATTGGTTGTGAACTCCATTTACCAAAAGCATTTCCATTCAGGATCCGCTCTCACTCTCGCGTTCCCCTATAACAAGTTCTGGATTCCAAGTGCTGCGTTTTGGATTCCGCACCCTTGGTCACTTCCTGATCAGCTCCCCTCTTTCATCCCATCCCTCTCCATCGAACATCTTGTCCGGATCTCCCTCCTTCAGATGGAAATCCAAATAAAATTAGTTTGGGAGCATCCAGGTCGGCGATCTTGACATTCTCCTTGAAAATATCTCCACTATCGGTCTCCACCATTGGCCCATCACTTGTACCACTCGCGCTTTTCCGAGTGTTATGGCATTACTCGCATGGGTACTTTTTTTTATTATAATTTCTGCTTTTTTCTAAGCTTACATTTATTTTCATTCTCTTCTTATTTTCTCTCTCTCTCTTCCCACCTTACGGTTTCTTGCACCCAATTTTCCTGAGTACATTTTATTGATTTGTTTATTTACCAGTTTTTATTTAGCGCTTTTTTTTTTCTTGTTTATTCATGAACATGAAACCTATTTAATCATATGTACATAGTTCATTTTTGTACCTTCCTTTGATTTAAAATTCAGAGTAGCTTAATTTAGGTGGGGGCTTTGTTCAAGGAACTCAGCCACCCTCAGGTGCAGCCATCTGAGATCTGTTGGCTGCTTGTAACTGTTCAAGCAGATAAGACATGGACAACTACTTCATAAGCAACCTGGAATAGTCCACTACTCATCTCCTTTAGCATACACCACATTTGCATAGGACTCCCACCTTCCTGATTGCTGCCCTGTATCTCCTTCACTAGGGAATAAGCAGCTGAAGGCTAGGAGATGAGTAAGAAGACCAGATGCCCACAATTAGTCAAACTAATCCACAAGCAGACAATAAGGCGATTGTACCAACTTCTAAAATTCCACTCTTCAAACCCCCCAGTTGAAGCTCAACAATGACTAACCTCAAATGTACTTCTGATCCCCCACTCAAGAATAATTTTTTTAAATATAAATTTTCATGCTCATTATCTTATTGGTTTTAATCTATATATATTTTATCAATTACAGTCCACTTATCTTGAAACTCCCCCCAGCCGTATAGAGGAATATTTATAATATTAATTATATTCCCTGGATTGTCAAATCATCTTAAAATGATGGCATAATTATACATAACTTATAAACCTTAATGAGCCCGCCAACAAAAATGTTATCTATTTCCTGGTGCCAATATGACGAAACCTACCATTTTTACAACTCTTTTTTTAGTGGATTTGCCACTCCTCCCACAACTGTTATCAGGTGAGGGTCAGGGGGTTTCTCCTTGGATTTTTTGAAGTGAAAATCCATGAACTATACTATTAAAATGTGAGGTTTAATTACGAAAAGATAATCAACCAAAGTTAGGTTATTGGGCCAGATGTGAACAACACAGAATTATGTTTATCCAGGAAAAGAACCACAAAATATTTGCAACTTTAAATTTTGAGAAAAAATGACTCAGGGGAAACTGATAGCATTATCAATACCCATCTGATTAAATACTTAACACTGGTCAAGCATACTTCCTCACAAAGTTGAAAAATTAACTAATGTGAAAAAAATGTATGCTTGACCAGAATAAAGAGAAAGCCATATAGCAATAAAAGAGAGAAGCTTTATAGCAAGAGAAGAAGTAATTTGTAGGTCAGACCTAATTCTATAATTAGGCACCTCTAGTTTTTAAGAAACACATCCTTCAAGGAGTGATATGGTATTTCAAAGGATAAAATGCTTTTTCCTTGTTAGGGCAACATAAAAAAATTAGGCATTTACCTGGGGGCGGACATCCTGAAAGGCCAGGAAACTACCAGAAATGAATTCATAATCCTTATTCCAACTGGAGCGCACTATTAAACACTCAAACCTCCCATTCATCTCCTATCTCAATATCATTACAACTCTAGTGCACCCTGGTCAAAGGTCATTAATACAATCCTGGTTGAGCATGCATTGTAGCATGGGCCCACCAAACTCTTTAAAGAATCAGGATATATTGAATGATTTAAAATAATTTCATAGCTGTTTGAATTATTTTTATTGATAAACTTATAATAAAATATAAAACTAAATAAAAATCATTTATGGTTTGGGTGCTTTTTCTTTCTTCAATGCTGCAGCTTCAGCTTCTGATTTTTCATAAGCATTAATTAATTCTTGGACTTCATTGGTTGGTAAAATTCTTGTGACACATTTCCCATTTTCTCGAGTTAATGTAGCAACTTCAACTGAAAAAAAAAAAAAAAAAAATAACCAATTACCAAAAGAGAATGAAAAAAAAAGTAAAATAAATAAAATAAGAGTTTAAAGCTAGAGTAATAATTTGCCAAATATTTTGCCTTTCCATCTTACCTAAAATTAACTCAATATAAATATTCATGTATATGCAATATAATATAAAAAATACAATACTCAAATATAAATTCAATTTATTCTACTTATTTAAACTGTCTAATTTTTCAAGTGGTAACAAATGAATTTCATATTTTCAAAAAGTAGACTGTATGAAAGTTTCACTGAGCCTTTCTCTTATGCATAGAACTATAAATTAAATAAGTAATTTAATCTAGTTTAATACACTTATACAGGAAGAACTGCAAACCGCCAGTAGCACTTCATTGAAGAGAAACCAACTACAAACAAGCCCCAGCACCTCTCAAGGAGTGACCATCACACCCCCCGCCAACGAAATGACAGATAGGAATGAAAACCTATCACCCTTTACAACAGTAAACCCTTTTCAGCCTCTTCAAAACATAACTGGAGAGGAGATGGAAACCACCACCCAACGTATACCCCGACCACCTCTTATTTTTGTCAGAAATGTACAAAATTTTCGACTAATGAGCATTCAACTCGATGAGCGAGTCGGCTGCGGGAGATACACTTGTGTCAACCGTCAGCTTGACACTAAAAAAGTGCCAGATAGCCCTGGCACCTACAAAGGTAGAGTGATCTATCTAAATGAGACAAACGCCCAGCATCACACTTACCAACTAAGGGAAGAGCGTGCAGTCAGGGTTGTCATCTGTCACCTCCATCACTCAACCTCTACTGATTATATCAAAGAGTAGCTCACTGAACTTGGCTTCCAGGTCAGAAATGCAATCAATGTCACAACAAGCAGGCCTGGTAATGAGGGTCATATAAAGACTCCGTTGCCCTTTTCTTTTATTTTCCAATGACCAATTAGCCTTCTTCCTTTACTTTCCAAGGTTTTTGGGAAAGTTCTTTTAAAACGAATAATACCTATAATAACTTCCTTAAATATTCTTCCTAATCATCAGTTCGGCTTCCGATCCCATCAATCTACTGTCCCCCAGGTGTTTCGCATTGTATATATTATTTCCTCTTCCCTCGAGCAAAAAGAATTTTGTCCTGGTGCATTATTAGCTGTCACTCAAGCATTTGATGGAGTATAGCATACTGGACTATTATATAAGCTGAAGTCCATATTTACAAATACCATCTACCTAATCCTCAAACCTTATCTTTCTAACCGTTTGTTTAGGGTCCGGCAAGGGTCAGATTACTACGAACACTACCCTGTGAAAATGGGTGTTCCACAGGGCAGTGTGCTTGGACCTATACTTTATACTGCTGACATCCCTACTCATCCTAATACTATTTTAGCCCTCTTTGCAGATGACAAAGCGATCATCTCCTCCCATCCTGATTCCAAAACCGCTTCTAACATTTTACAAAACCACCTTGATGCTATTCAGCAGTGGTGCAGTAAATGGAGAATTAAAATAAATGAGTCCAAATGCGTACAAGTAAATTTTTAACTAAAAGATTCTCCTGGTAATGTTACATACAATAACATCCCTATACCTCTCTCTGATTCAGTTCGTTACCTTGGGTTCCACCTTGACTCATGACTCAACTGGAATGAACATACTAAAATCGAACAACAAGAACTCAACACACGCCACGGACTCTTATACAGCCTTATAAATAGGCGCTCACACCTCACATTAGAAAATAAACTGACCATCTACAAGACCATAATACGACCAATCTGGACCTACGGTGCAGAACTATGAGGTGCCGCTAACCTTCCAATATCCTACGAATACAATCCTTTCAGTCCAAAATTCTCAGAATAATTGCTAACACTCCATATTATGTGCCCAACTCTACCCTTCATCACGACTTTAATATTCCTTTTGTCAAAGACCTTATCTCAACTCGCTTCAAGCTCTTCCATAGCAAACTCCAATTTTATCCTAATCCATATGCCCAATCCCTTTCGTCGGACTCTAATCCTCACAATCCTGGGCCTCGCGACCTCCTGGGCCTTAATGCCTAAACTTATTGGGAGTGGGGTCGATGGGCCCCTTTTCCCTGCACAGTGATGACTATTTATTTGTTTTGTTGTTGATTTTATTTTTATTTTATTATATTTTTTTTTNGTTGTGGAAGGTAGTAGAAGTGAATTTTTTTATTCAACGTAGTCTGCAAGAGGCCTACAATCCGAGCAATAAAGAGAGAAATTTTTAAAACAAAAATAAATGAAAAAAAAAAAAGAAAAAGAAAATATATTAAGATTATATTAAATATATGATATGAAATATTATTATACAATAAATTTTGAATTAAATTAATATTTTTAAAAACATTGAATTTTAAAAAAATTAACAATAAAATATTAAAGAGAAATCAATAATCTTTACCTCTGTCGACTGTAAGTTTTGCTGTATCAAGAGTTTTACTCAATACTTTGATCCCCAGTGCCAAAGCATTCTTAACAGTCATTTCACCTTCCTTATAATCAGTCTTCAAACTTGAAACAGCAGCCTAAAATGTACTACATATATTAGTGTGTGTATATAAAACATATTATTATTATAAAAGTGTATTATAAAAGTAAGAAAAGTACCACAGGTGAAAGCTAAATATTAAAGTTATTAGTCGGGATTTAATCATGATGTTTATGACTTATCTAGAAAAATCTGTACTATAACTATCTAAACAATACAAATATGGGGTTTCAGATTGCTTTTGCCCTTATGATATTTTACCTAGTAGGACAAAACATGGGCATTGAGAATTTTTTAAGCAATATTTATAAATTTATAATGAGCAAAGTCTGACCAATAACGTTCAGATTCAATTACACAATACTTCATCCAATCCATGCCACAACAACTTAATAATGAGAAATGTTTTTGATAATTAGTATGAATGCAATAAGTTTCATAAATAAGTGCAACATATTAGTACAAACTAGACATAATATCCAACTAAATATATGTAATAAGTGGAAGCTAATAAATAGACCAGATGCCAAAAAATCTCATAGTATTACATTTTATTATTTTAAAAACTATTTCGAAGAAATTAATAGCATTAATAGAATAATAGAAAAGGTATTATTTTTATAACTGAGATTATTAATGAAGCAAATAACAATATAACCTAAAACATTTTAGGAAGTAATAGTTAAGGTATTTAATTTTCTTAAAGTATTAACAAATTGAATGCCAAAGATTTTTCACGATGCTGGCCTAAAGAGCCAATTTGATTTATTCATGTAATATAATCAAAACCTTAAATAACAGAGCATAGTAATAATCAAAAAGCTTAATTATAAAACAATGAATTATCTGAATTATCTTATGCAATAGAAACTTCTTAGCAGAAGCCAAATACAAGATTTCTTATATACAGACAAGCTTCGATGAGATTCGAGGTACAAGTAAAATAAATGAGATTGAAATACAGGGCACACACACTTCTTTCCTTATGCTATTATATAGTTGACCCAATCCCTGTCGTAGGACTCTAATCCTCACAATCCTGAGCCTTAATGCCTAAACTTATTGGGAGTGGAGTCGATGGGCCCCGTTTCCCTGCACATATCAAATTTTAAGGTAGGAAAAGATGACATAAATAAATAAATAAATAAAATAAAACTTGAATAATACCCAGATAGTGAAAATGATCTGGATAGACATGTAGTGATCAGTGATCAACATGACAAGCAGATGATCAGATGGTGAGAATGGTACTAACTAAAAGTATAGGACATGAATTTTCTGAGGATTTAAGAGAGGACAGAGATGAAGAAATATCTGGACCTGAAGAAGTGAGAGTTTATGCTAGAAAAAAAAGCCATAACGCTTCCCAATAAACCAGTCCGAATGAAAAGATAATCTAACTGTCCCGGCCAGGACTCGAACCTGAATCTCCTGCTATCTGGGCGGTTGCATTTTCCATTTATGCTACCGAGACATGTCTGATAAGTTATTAAATTTAGTTATTGGTACAGTTAGTTTTTTATTATAATATCAGTATGCTTATTGATATCATGCTCTAAAATAAGCAGAGTATATTGTGTTCAATAACTTGAATTGTGAGTAACAAATCTCTTAATCCCACTCCTAACTTTTCAACACAACCCTCAGACGTCATACTCATGATACCTAAACATTTCTTTATGGAAATTGGTCTTATTTTATTCAGCTGTCATTTGAAAATTTAAGACAGTGTAATTAAAGTTTCCTGAGTTTGGTTATTAACTATCCTGCTTTTGTGTTAGGTATTTAAATGTTACATGTCAATTTTGTTTATAAAAGTTAACTTATTTGGGGTTCTAGAGTGTTGAATGAAAATTTTGAGGTTCAAGTAAACTCATACTCCACATATGAATACAACTACTCATATATTTACCTAATTTAATTTACAATTACATGTTTTGCATTTTGTTTAACACAACAGCAAAAATGTTAATATGTGCACTAAATAAAAAAAAAAAAAAAAAAACTTTTAACCACAAACTTGATGTTAAAGTCTCCCCAATCTTCTTGATTTTGCTCAAGATTATATAATAAGATGTGAATACCAAATATTATTCATTAAAAACTCTGAAGCTGGGAGAAAGTAAAGAGTAAAAATTTATTTTTTTAAAATTGGGTGAATTTAAAAAAATAATATTGTAAAAAGGACTATATACTTATTGTTTCATCCTTGTTCCTACTGTCAAAGAAATTCCTTTTTTAAAAGAAAAACCTAAAATTAAAGGTTCTGTCCAATAGTCTAGCTATGGTTAATTCTATAGAAAGAAATTCACTTACTCCACTGTTATGACCAATACATGTTGCTTTCCATCCAGAATAGTTTCCACTTGGATCAGACTGGTAAAGCTGATATCCATAATGGCTATCCCAACCCATGTATAAGATAGAAACTCCAAAAGGTCTTTTGCCTAGAACAAAAGAAAAAATATTTTCTTAATAATCTAAAGGGTTATTATGACTACCAATGAATATATAACTATCATACCTTCTATTATCTGTCTTCATTGGTTTCTGTAAACCATCTTCTGTTGGCGAGCGCTTTCGGACATTGTCCATCCTCATGGCGGAATACATTCAACTTGAAGTTGAATACAGACTGTGACAGTGACCACATGTATTCGGCCATGAGGATGGACAATGTCCGAAAGCTCTCCCCAACAGAAGATGGTTTGCAGAAACCAATGAAGACGGATAATAGAAGGTATGATATTTTCTTAACTTATTTTCTCTATTAAAAAATATATGCTTAAGAGAGTAGAATATAGAGCTTTTATATGTGCCTACTACAAACAAATTCTTGTTTTCATAGACATTCCATTTTATACTGAAATAAACTAACAAGATTAGTGTTTTGTCAACATGTATTAACACTACTGATGAAGATTATTAGATTAGATAGCTGATGAAACATAGATATTTCAAAACACATCTGCCGAACAACTGCCATAATATTTTCTTTTAATATCCCTTCGAGAAAAATAATAGAAAGTTTATTTTTCTCGAAGGGATATTAAAAGAAAATATTATGGCAGTTTTTCGGCAAATGTGTTTTGAAATATCTATGTTTCATCAGCTATCTAACGACGTCTAACAATTTAGGGTTTTTATTACATTTCGTGGAAGAAAAGTAGTTGGGACGCTCCTGGTAGAAGTTCTAACAGTCCCTAACAGCGCCTATTGTCCTTCAAGTTAAGACGCAACGTGCCAGTGAGATGAAACGTAGATATTTCAAAACACATCTGCCGAACAACTGCCATAATATTTTCTTTAAATATCCCTTAGAGAAAAATAAATTTTCTAATTTTTTTTTCATTTCTTAACTTTCACTTGCCTACTACTATTCAATTAACTTATGCACTATTTTAATGATTGATGTCTTAAAGCATCTTATTACACATGTAAACATGCAATAATAATAATAATAATAATAAGAAATAGTGTAATAAAAGCAATATTGGTATGTTACCACACTATGGTATATTCTATACTGTTTATGGTCCATGAAAGCAAAGGGTCTTAAGATGGTGAAAATGTACAATTACTCTGTACATACGTAGTACATATGTGCACAAACAAAAAACTCTGACACTTATCTTTAAAAAAACTTAAAGCTTCCCAATCCTCTGAATAAAAATACTATGATGACAACTAGGAGTATCCTCTACATTTCTTTTAGAAGACAGAAAACTAGTCACACATATGCACCCCCTTCTCAATGCAGCTTAAATACAGACAAGGCAAGAGTAAAGTAGAAGAGCTATACTTATCTTGTCTTACTAAAAGGAGATTAGATTAGAAAAAAAATCATTAAATTTAATTTAAAAAAAAAAAAAGATTCTTTCAAATTTGAAAAGAACTTTCATTAAGTAAGATGGTTAATATGCAGGATTTCTGAGCCTAAGGTCACTGGTTAACACTTACAGAGCACAGTTGGTTTATTTTTCTGTGCTTCCCTTTTTATTATGGGGTCACCCAACCCCAATTGTGAACCATTCTTCATTGAATGGGAAAAAATTAAGCAGCCAGAATGCTGGCTACATAAATATATATATAACAAAATTTCTAATATATCTTCATTGTTATTTGACTGAAGTCATGATTTAGAATTTATTGAATTTTAGCCCCATAGTCATAGCTCACAGTATTATAATTAGCTNGAACAAAATATATGTAAAATATAATTTTCTACAACATATATTATAAAAATAATATTAAAGAATATCATAAGTATGGAAGTTGATTGTATTCCCCACTCTTGCATGCCTATTGCTCAAGTGCCAGCTTTAGCAATGTAACCTCTTCCCCTCAATGACTCCTTCAGTTATAAGATTTAAAAAGACATTTAAACTTATTTATATCCAACATATATCAACGAAATATGGGAATTCTGCATTGATTATACAGCCCCAACTTTTTTTAAAATTAAGATTATAATTTTTATTGGTTATATCTTTTGTCAAGGTTTTATGGTTGACTTATTATTAATGCCAATTAATACATGTCATGTCCTTACCACCATACTGAGTATAAGCCTGTTTGATATCACACAACCAGGAAACTAACTGCTCACAAGGTATAGTTTCTCCATACTGCAATAGGTATCTTTGAGATATAAGCCTTAATTCATTAGTCAGTACATTAGCATCAGAAGTGATTCCAGCTAAACTGCAAATCATATTTCTGAAAGATAACAATTTTATTAGTTTTACAGAAACAGTACCCAAGCATGAACATATATTATACATATAGATTGCGGCCAAATGAAAAATTGAGGTTTTGTCTAAGCTCACAGCACAGTCACTTCTGTTTAAACCCTCTGACATGTAGTTTATTCATAAGTTAAAATAAAAAAATATGGAAGTAAAGGGAAAAAAAAATTCAATAATAATTTTACGATTTGAAAGTTTAATGTAAGGGGTTGAATTTTTTCTTTTCAGCCCTGATTATTATACTTGTTATTAAAATTGTAATAATATAATTAAATTCATTGAGTTTCAATCATTACAACAGCTAAATTAAGAAAAAATCTGTAATCAAATATTGGGTTACAGATAAACCCTTACTCCTAAACAACTAAAAAGCATAGTTTATTGAAAGTATATTTAAATAATCATTTTATAGTTGAGGAGCAAGTTATACGGGTGTAAGTGATAATTATGCAGATTACAATTAAAAAATATTTTTAGTCAAGTCAGGTTTTAGGTAAGCCTCTACAGATAATTCTGTGATTAATCTAATTGACAGAATATACTTTAGAGTAACTATTTTAATACTGCACATCAATTTTCACTCAATTTAAATTCAAATTACATCTATGAGATATTTCAAATGCCCCTAATCTGATAAATACTGAGTTATTTGAATTTAAGTGAAAATTATGGCTGTAAGAGGTTAGAAATTTCTATTAAATAAATTTGGATTTAAATTACCCATTACTTATATGATTTTACTTCTTAACAAAAAACAGGCTGAGATTATTATTTTAATGTTACAGGTTGAAATTTTTTCTCATTTCATGATATGATAAACATCGTTGACATAGTTAACCATCAGGAGACAAGTAAAAAAATATATTTTTCTAAGTTGGGAGTCCCATTTATTTGACATACATTAAAGAGCTCAACAATTTAAATAGAATGATAAAAGNAAAAAAAAAAAAAAAAAAAAAAAAAAAAAAAAAAAAAAAAAAAAAAAAAAACCAACAACACAAGGAAAATCAGAGAAAAAGTTTTAAAACTAAAAATGCATTAATTAAGTGACAGAGTTAGTGGTTGGTTGGGCGTCAAGTATTGTGCTGGAGAAATTAGTCAGGCTTTTGGACAGATTTAGAAAAATAAAATTCTCCCAAATTATTAGGTAATTATTTTATTTTATTATTGCCAAAATTTTGACTTAACTTATACACAATTCATACAATACAATTCCGACTATTACATTTATAAAATTATAGTTTGGAATGAATTGACAGAGATGTGGTATGTTATAAGACAGACAACGATATACAGAATAAACTCAATATTAACTATACAAACATGAAAAAATAAAACAACTTTATATGTACCGATAATGATGAATGGAGAGATCTCCGAGGGAGGTTTGAGGTCACATCTCAGACTGCAGAACTAAACTGAGAGACAACTGGTGACAGGGGGTTGGAGGGGCTTAGTCCTAGCAGCTAACTTAGCTGCCTTAGTTGGCCAACTTCAAAGGTAGGTTAATCCCTTCAAAGGGAAGTTGAAAAGGTCGACACCAGAGTTATTTACCAGATTTTTTTCTATTGAACATGGAAAATATTGCAATAAGTTGAGGAAATGTTATTTTTGTACTGCCTATCATTAATATCAGTGCGATTGAAATTAATTGCGCACATTCAGAAATCAGCCTTTTTTTTTTTTTTTTTTTTTAAGGTGAGGCTTAGAAGCCAGGACAATATCTTGATTAAAACCAGGTGTGAGGTTGTTGCCAATAGCATGAAGGAAGAGAGTAAAAGTACAAGGGACCTTTGAAGGGATTAACCTGGTCATTACTTACCTTTCAAGTTCACTGACTAACCCCCTCCTACTCTCATAGATGTGACCATAAACCTTCCTTGGAGATCTCTTCATACATCATTATCGGTACATACAAAGTTGATTTATGTTTTTATACTTGGATAGTTAACTTTTGAGTTTAGTCTATAAATCATTGTCTGCCTTATTGCATACCATACCTCTGTCTTGTAGTATTCTAATACTTTTATAAGTGAAATAATCATAATTGTATTTCATCCCTCATAATGACTCAAGTTAAGTCAAAATGTAGGCAATAATAGAATAAAATAATTACCCATTAATTTGGGAGTATTTAATTTTTTTAATCCTGACCGAAACCCTGACTAATTTCTCTAGCATTTATTGTCTTTTAAGAAAAAAAGTAGGACACTATCATGCTAAAATTGAACTAGAAAATCTTTGTAAGCATTTATGATCAATGATCTCTAGCTTTCCTTAATGCCCATTAAAAAAAAAAAAAAAGTATTTTTTTCTACATAATAGGAACCTGAGAGTAAAAAGCATATACATAGTTATTAAATCTAATACTGACTCATTCAATTTGTAAAGTTTTTCAGAGTTAACACCTTCGTCTAAAAGTTTATTAGTATTTCTCTTCTCAGCGACAAGTATAATTCCATCATTTGCCAGAATTCCTAAACAGGTACCTGCATGACTAATAGCTTCCATAGCATATTCAACCTGATACAGCCGCCCTGTAACAACATATAAATTGGTATCTAAATATATATCCTCATGATTTAGAAAATTATCAAAGTAGGAATACCTTCAGGAGAGAATATTGTTGTCCTCGAGTCATATCTTCTGGCCTGAAACAAGTAAAGACCAAAATTTCAGATGCTACTTTTAGTTAAATTTGTTTTTATCATTAGACTTGGAGATCACTCAATACTATTGTATCTTTAGTCAGGTGATTCCTGTTACAAAATTGAATTGTAATGCGTACAGTATAAGCCTGGGCATTCAAATAATGTATAAGACAAGAAATAATAAATTAGAAACTAAAAATAAAAATTATTTTCTTTATTAGACTTTCTTTCCAAAGTAAAATTAGAAGCTTTGAACAACTACAGATATTTCAATATTAGAAAAGACTTTCCACTTAATGTTTTGAGAAAATAGAACCAAACAAATGCATATAAAATAAATTAAAGTTAAATTAAAAAAAAAAAAAAAAGAGTCATTGAGCAAATAACCCACCATTTTTCTAGACTAGTACTTTAAAAAAAAAACCACTAATATTCAACCAGCTAGAAACTAACTTGTAATTACAGCTAGAATTCAATTTGTAATTACAAAGCAAGTTTGGGTGGTAGCAGTACTGTTACCTTGAATGAACACATAATATGTAAAGTCATTTATATATATAATGCATTTCTATATTTACAATTTGATTGCTCACAAAATCTTTTTAACTAGAAATGATAAGATTTAATTTCGAACCAACTAAATTACATTTTTATTTACGTTTTTATGACAAGTTTATGACACATATCAAGTCTTAATTCAAGATAACCTCCACGAAGAAGCAAAATATTTCGTATAAGCAGTTATGTAGGTTTTGCAGAACCGGCAATTATAAGTTATCTGTCTGGGGACTTATTTGAAACTCAAAAAGGAAAATGTATAATGTCGCTTTAATTTGTTAATTAATTGAGTAATGGCTCACAAAATATTATTGACTGCCAGAAAATTGGAGAGGTTAATTCTCTCTGGTATTCACCAGGGAGCAATTGACTCTAATTCGGTAATTTTTTATATTAAAAATTTTGTTTTCCAATTATAATTTTTTAAAGGATTCGTCCAAGTTGCTCTCTCATTAAGAAGTATCAGTTTTGTGTGCTATTGAGTGACAAGTGAGGAATATTACATCACACAATGTAAAAGTGTTCCAGCATTTCCTATCATAGTTTTTGGATTTTTCCCCAATAGTTTATTTTATATTTATTTGATAGACATGCTAAACTCAGTAAATTCTTCTAGTTTTTCTTTAAATATTTTATCAAGAGATTTTGAAATTTTTAGTTAAATCTTATATTTTTATGAGTCCTCAGAAACAAAAATATTTGTTAAGTTAAAGTTAATTATTGTTTACTTTTTGTTTGAGTAGGCAAAAATATTAAGATAAAGAAATTAAATGCAGACTTCAGTTTGATCTCATAACTCCTATTACTCAGTCATAAATTGTGGGACATGACCATTCTATATTATGCTATGCCTTTTTTCTTGTAACCAATGTTTTCCTTCCTTTGTCCAATCCAGTTAAATCCCTTAATATTGGATTGTCTTCTAGTATGATAATATACTTTTTCTAGTATTCTGTATGAGGATCCTGTTTATTATGCAGCCTTTTGTTTTTGTTTAGATTAATTTTTTAGGCAATTCAAAATAGTTTTATTTTTATTTTAAGGACTAGTAGTTAGATTTTTCCCTTGAGAATAAGAGTTCCTCCAACACTGGTATTGCAAATAGCTAAGCTAGTACTTTTTTTCTCTTTATATATTTTTATTAATCTGTGGATGTTATTTATTTGGGTTAACTCTACCAAAGGAGTTGAAGATTTCTATAGAGTTATCTCTTAACACGTTATTCTACTTCATTGATCTTTTGGGTTGTTACATTAATTTCTAGTTAGATTTTGATTTAACAAGATATACCTTAATATATCTGGGGCTGAAAGTTTGATTCATTTTGTGAGGTCAATATGTCAAACTATTATTTTACAACTTTTTTAATAGTAATTTTTCATTCACTCCTGCAAAAAAAATTTGTGAGGGAGGTCTACCTGAACTATTATAAATATGGGTTTAATTATATTGGTGGCATAATTAACCTACAGTTTGTTATAGGTGCCGGAAACATTGTGGTTTTTCTATTTAACAATTTGAAAAAGGTTACTCAATATTTCCTTGACCATGATCATTTTACAACATCAGTTCTGTGAATTTTGCATTTATTAACATGGTATTAAAGTTTGTTGAATTTACTGCATGAAGAATGTGCAGTATAGATAGTGACTTTGCATTTGAAAAAATTCTTTATCAAGTTCATCTAAGAAAGAGACAGCCAGTAATTCTTAATTGTAGTCAATAATTAAAATCATCGTTATATCATTTAGTCAATCTCTTCTCTGATTGGGATTCATACTGTGATTTCTGAACTCTGGTAGGATGATTGCCAATTTCTATTCTATTTATAGTATTGTTTTTTAAATGCTGTAAATAATAAAATAAATAATTTTATTATTAGTTTACCTGGTTATACTTTCTTCTGACAGGGATGGCTTTCATCACTAAGTTTAATAAAAATTCAGAAAATGAGCTCCAGGGTAAGATAGAATAATCTTTATAATAAATTTAAACTCAAATTGGCACCATCATTTTCAATGATAGTGTTTTAACAATGAAATATTTTCTTTTCATTTTTAATTAGGGGCATTCCTATAAATGTCTACTAAACATTAGGGTATTTTTTTCATTGAATTTGGCAAGGCAATGTTATACCTCTATAAGAAGCTGTGAACAGATGAAATCCTATGATGAAACGTCTAATTGTGAACATCTTGATTGATTTTTTGCTGATGGTTGATAGGCAGAAAATGTATTTTATAATTCTAATAGATTAACTGGAAGGGATGAAAACCATTCCATGTATGGCAGCTTAGAGTCTTTACAAAAACCAAAATAGGGTTGCACGAGTAACTCTTCTCTAAGTGACCTGAAAAAATCTGAGACTCAAGACATCTTTTTCTCTTGAGAGCTAATTGTAAAATGAATTTGACAAAGAATAATCGTACTACTTTTTTCTAAACTTGAATATTTTATTTCTTATTTAACTTCATCTGTGTTTAATTTAATTTATCATACCAATCAATTAACTTTTTTTTTTCTTTTTTTTTTACAGCTGTGCAGATCTCTATCTGTCCTTGCAAGGGCTCGTTCTCATAACTTAGGGAGGCTCTGGCAAGAATGGAGAGTGTTTTGTGAAAAGCCTCCTCAGGGGTTTGAGAAGTATTATAAGGAAAAGGCAAAAGCAAAAAATGCTGAAGGCAAAACTGGAAAGGAGGAGGAGAGCCTGGGAAAGATGGAAGAACCCAATGTGAAACCTAAAAAAGAACAGCCTCCTACTGCTCCACCTAAAGCCAGCACTTCCCAACAATGGTCTTTTGGCATTATGGGAGGCACTCGGTTAGTTTATCCAATTTATACTTTTAGATACATACTCTACAGAATATTCAGTTAAGCTAACAGCATTGCTTAGTCTTTATATGACAAACGAGCTCTAATAGGCACTATATTTGCCTAAATGAGTATGCTTTATTTTACCTGAGACCATTACACATTCTGTTAGTTATATTTAAAAGTTATATTTATAAATATTTCAGCCGGAAGGGAGATAGAACAAACTGACCGAGAGATATTTTTCTACATGATTCTATTAACTTTTAATTCTAGAAACCTTTTAACTAACACCATTTGCCAGTATGTATTGAAATACGGATTTTAAAAACCAGTCAAATACCAAACATTACCCCATAACAATAATTCCTATTGTATGCATTGTTATCATTATAATGATCTAATTTTATAATGCCCTTTTTAATTTAAACTAGTTTCTGTGAATATAATAATATTTAATAGAAGAGTGGACATGGTATATTTCATTTAAGAACTCATATTGGTACCTAACTATTTCTTAGATTGAGCAACCAACTCCAAAATAGCACCTAATATAACCCAAAATGAAATATAAAGTTACTACTAATGTATAAAAACACAAAGTTTATGTGAATAAACAACAACTATTATCATTCAACAGGGTTTTTTTTTTTTATGTTTGCTGAAATCCTAGGCCTGGCTAAAAGATTTTTTAAAAAGAAAATCAATAAATGATTGTTGTAATACACTAAGAATGCATTTGTCCATTAAGTAAATTAGTCAAGATGGATGGAAAAACTTAAGAATTATAACATTTAATATTAAATCATAATATTATAACAAATAATTATTTCAATATGGAATGTATTGTTGACCATCAAGTTCTATGAAGAGAGGATTGTCGGGAATTCGGTCATGGTAATTGAACAATTAAAAACTTATTTGTAACCAAAATAGTTTTTATTTTAGCCATCGTTTCGCCCTGAATTTCAGGCCTTCATCAGGGCTGAATATGAAAAAGAAACATACAAAATAATATAGAAACATGTCTATATATGGTGATAAAACAAAGAAAAATGAATGAAGATATAAAACTGTGTGTAATCGACTATATAAAATGGATACTGAACATATGGGCAATAAAAAATTATTAAATAAAATTTGTAAGTGTACATACCAAGTAGGGTGATGGGAAGAGGGAGAGACCCTACTACTAAGTTGGCTAAAATAAAAACTATTTTGGTTGCAAATTAGTTTTTAATTGTTCAACTACCATGACCTTATTCCGGATAATCCTCTCACCATAAAAGTTATTTCAGTGCACATTGCAAGATGGAGCTCACTCTTAGTATGAATAGTTAAAATTGTACTTTGTAAATTTTTAAATTCATGTCAATTTAGGATTAACTAGGCTTCAGTGTACAGTCTACTTCCACAACTGGACTTTTATGACTACCACAACTAGGCTTTACCTGTTTCCTCATAATTTCATAACAATAAACCCAGAAATTACTATTAATAAAATGGTGGCTGGGCTAAGTCATGATTAATCTGGTGTGTATATAAATTTCAGTTGTTGATAACTCATTTTTACTTTTTCTATCAATAGCTACAATTGTAATGAACTGTAGTCTACATTCCCTTCTGCTAACAACTTCCGGAGCAATATTTCTGTAATTGTAGCATTATTTGCTAATTGCTGATTTTAAAACAATTAAATGTTAGGATTGTGCGTATACATTTGTGAGGTAATTTTGAATTTTGGTAAAAAAAAATTTCAACATTCATGTGGAATTCAGTAAATTACATAATTGTAAATTGTCTCTGACCAATGAGGGTTTTATATGAGCTTCTGTTATCACATGTGACATGTATGTCAATAAAAAAGCCTGTGGAGTGTACTACTTACATTCATTCCATAAAGTAAGTTATAAATTTTTGTTTGAGAGTGCCATGACAAGCAGCAGTAGTAGTGTCGTCAAAAATTCCCCATTAAAAAGGATATTTTTGTCCATGTGTTTAAGGACTTAGTTTTCAAAGTAGTAATTTATGTTCCAGAATTACAGCTTTTTAATTCCTGTTCTAAAATTGTGTAGTAATACAGGAAATCTTTTGTCCAGAATACTATTATTATTATGCCCTTGCATAATCAATATTATTGATAGAAATTAAATGCTATATAAGAAGTAAAGAAATGTTTTCAGCAGTGTACACGATGAGCTGTAAGTGTATATTTAATGTCCGATTGGCCATTATTCTAAAAAAAAAAGAAGAAGATAAGTAAATAAATAAATTTGAAGATTTTTGGGGGTTCGGTCAAGGTAGATCCAAAAAAATACAAATTTTTAAGAAAGTGTATATTTAAAAAAATTATCTGCTGGCGTTTCGGCTTACACTGTAAGCCATCTTTAGGGCTATCATGAAGACGAGAGGGGATGTCCAGTCCCTAAGTTCACATTTCCAAGTCTTCACATTTTCTCAGTCATGGAAATGTGAACTTAGGGACAGGATGTAAATAAATACACTTTTTTAAAAATTTGTATGTTTTTGGATTCTCCTTGACCGAACCCCAACAAAAATCATCTAATAATAATACCTACGGTCAAAAAACTCTCCATTTGTAAATAAATAACTTAATGCAAGGGAATAGAATAAAACTGTCCCAGCCAGGAATCGAACCTGGATCTCCTGCTTTTTGGGCCAGTATGCTTCCATTTCACCAGTGGGGTGAGCTGGATAACTTATTAAATTCCCAACACACTAGCGAGAGCCTAACCCACGTTAATNGAAAGGATATATAAATATACTTATAGAAAGGACAGTTTCAATCGCAAAAAATTGGGGTAAAATTTTTTTGGCTTTATATACAGTAGAATTTCTCTATGTCAAACTTCTATATGTCGAAAATCTCCATATATCGAATTTTCTTTAAATCCCCTAACTCATTACATAGGAAAACTGTTTCTTTATATCGAAAAAATATTCTATATATCAAACATTTTTGGACCTAGTAAAATAGTGCGAGCAAACAGCTCAACCCAACAAAAAAAAAATGGTGGTTTAAATGTTAAGGACCCGCCGGAATGTTAATCACAGGTCATGCTGTGAATCACTGGGCATTCTGTAAATCACAGATTCCCTCCAGTCGAGCTGTCACCTCAGTCTGTAACCTCCCTCTGCTTGGGCCATTTTGCTGTTCGCCAGCTTGTCAATTTATTATTGTCAGTCTGGTGATCTATTCGGTCTTTTGTCAGTGTGGACGTCAGTTTGTTAGGGTGTCTCTTCGTTTGTCATTAAGGGTGCAATGGCAAAACGTAAGTCATTGTCCATTGCAGAAATGCTTGAGGCTGAAGGGAAGCGCTCTAAAAAATGCCAATATGATAAGATTGACCAAGCTCTACTAAAATGGGTTAAACTAGTGTGTGACAAAAATATTCCTATCTCGGGACCCTTCTTAAAAGAAAAAGCCTTGAAATATGCTAAGCAGTTAGGGCAAAATGATTTCCAAGCCAGCACAGGTTGGCTTGACAAATTTAAGAAGCGGTATAACCTGAAGGAAAAATTGATTTCTGGGGAAAGTGCAAGTGTCAATGAAAATGATTGATTACATTTAATGGAAGGAAATAGTTTTAAGAAAAATCTTAGCAAAGTATAGTCTAGAGGACATCTTTAATGTTGGTGAGACTGGCCCTTTTTTTAAATGTTTGCCAAACAAAACACTAACTTTTATGAATGATGATTGCCATGATGGTAAAATCAGTAAAGAGCGAGTGACACTTTTAGTTAGTGGGAATATGACGGGCAAAGAAAAACTAAGGTTATTCGTAATAGGGAAAAGTAAAAACCTAGGTGCTTCAAAGGAGTTAAATCATTAGAAGTCGATTACAGTTTTAATAAGAAAGCCTGGATGACTGGTGACATTTTTGAAGAGTGATTATCAAGCTTAAACAAAAAAATAAAAAAACAGAGAAGAAAAGTTGTAATGATTATTGACAATTCTCCAGCTCACCCTAATGTGTCGTCAAAATTGTCCTACATAAATTTAATTTTCCTGCTACCAAACACTTCCTCAAAAATGCAGCCCATAGACCAAGGTATAATTAAGAATTTAAAGGTTCACTACAGAAAGAGGATTTTGAGAAGAATATTGTGGGCCCTAGAGACTGGAAAACCCCCTTCAACCACTATAGATCTGGGAACAAGCATAGCAGAGCTTACAAAGGTTTGATAAAATGATGATACCTCCACTACAATAAAAAATTGTTTTTCAAAGGCCGGCTTTTCTGTAACACTAACTAGTGTAGAAGAAGAAGATGACGTGTTGAATGACGTACACACAAGTTGGCAACATTTGCAGGAGAAAAACTATATTCGAGGAGAACTTTGAAATTCGATATTTGGAGGTTCTACTGTGTGTGTGTGCGCACACACACACACACACACACACACACACACACACACACACACACACACACACACACNATTCATACTGTGATTTCTGAACTCTGGTAGGATGATTGCCAATTTCTATTCTATTTATAGTATTGTTTTTTAAATGCTGTAAATAATAAAATAAATATGGAAGTAGTATAAGAAATTTAATACACACACACACACACACACACTCACAAAGAATAGGTGGGAGAAAGAGTGTAGAGAACACACAAAAAAGAAAAAAAAAATAGAATGAGTTAAATGCTTAGGGAGACCTCTTGCCCTTTGCCAGTGAGGAGTGAAGAGAGACTCCAGAGGTCTTTTTTGGTGTGTTCACGATACTCTTTCTCCCATCCTTTATTATTTATTATATATATTGCAATTCATTAATTAATATATAAGTTAATTAATCATGTCATTGATTAAAAGCTAAAAGAAATCCAAACTTTAAAAGATGGTTACCTTGATATGATGGGCTTGAATTTTATCTCAAGTAGAGATCTCATTTTAGTCACTTTATTTCAGGTAGTATTAATTCACGAGTTGTCCTAACTTAATAAAACCATTACAATGTTTCATTTCATTCACTTTATTTCATTTTCCTGTGGTAAATATGGCATCCTTTTTCTTAATGCTTATGTTTGATAATTGAAATGAAGAATCATAAACTAGTGTTTCTTATACTTTATGTAAAGAACTTCAATATTGATTTTTTTTTTCTTTATAGGGGTGGTGGCTCCAAACCTATTGGGGACAGTGACAAGGAAAAGTGGATGTTATTTGGTGGCATTGCTCTAGTTGGTCTTCTTGGATTGATTGCTTATTATGAAATGGGTTTTAAAGAAATCACATGGAAGGAATTTGTGAATAAGTAATTACTTTTAAATATTTCTGTATTCAAATATGATTGTCTATACTTAAAAATTATTATAATTATTTGAATATTATTGATAAGTGCTACTAGTTAATAGCTAGTAATTAATAGCTGTTGTTAAAATTCTTAAGCAATATTGTGGCTACTCTTCTTAATAATTACATGCCGTTAGCTTCATTTTTTTTTTTTTTTTTTTTTTTGACATTCAACTATCCTATCTGCAGAAATCAGCAAAAGTTTGCAGAAATTTTACTATTTCCTCCTATCCATACCATATTACCATTCTCAAATTGTTTTATCATTTCTACTTATTAATTGATAATTTTTTTGGACCATATGCAATGTTAATTTATCTCAAAAATTAATCAGTTACAGTGTGCCTAATTTCTTAAGAGAGAGCAGGAACCTAAAAAATTCACAATAATGTAACTAAAAAAAAAAAAAAATGGGTCAATTGAAATATCTTATTTATAAAAGCTTAATAGTTTTATATTTATATTCTAATTTAAAAATCAGAAGCTATATATTCAGTACTTTTAACAATTATTTCTTTAAACTTAAAAATAAAACTTTAAATTCAATGTATTTGGTATTTATTTATTCTATTATATTGTTTAACTTGCAGCTACTTATCTAAGGGCATAGTTGAAAAACTAGAAGTTGTCAACAAAAAATGGGTGAGGGTACGTTTGTCTCCTGGAAATTCTGTTGAGGGTTCTGTAAGTGATTAAATCTACTACTCTAGTTATTTTTTAGTTTTATTTTAATCCATTTATTGTTTTTTGGGTTCTGTTAACAGAATGTTCTGTGGTTCAACATAGGGAGTGTCGACTCTTTTGAAAGAAATTTAGAAAATGCCCAGATGGACATGAATATTGAACCACCTAACTATGTTCCTGTGATTTATAAAACTGAGTTGGAAGCAAGTGCTTTAACTGGATTTTTACCAACCATCCTTGTTATAGGTATATGTTATGATATTAAACTTTTAATTTTGAATGAGTAAGCACACTAGAAAATAGTAAGGGATTAGGATATTATTTTTAAAAACAATAAATAATTAATAAAATATATCTAGAATTAGGATGCGCCATAAAACATGGGGTAAGGCATAACCCTGGGGAGTCTGGGTGCTGAGAGCAATAGTGGACAGAATCTACCCTCTTCATATTTTTCTCAATTTGAGCAAGACAATTTATTACTCAGCAGTTCTGGTAGGTGAACTACGTTCCGAATCATCAGGGGCTCTTCTAATTTGAGTAGGATGTTTGAGACAATATCTAGCTATCTAGTCATGGGGGTCCTTTTTATCTGCAATAGTCTATTTTAAAAAATACGAAGTATGCATTCATTAACATTATATGTAATGCGTAGAAACCCAATTTATATCCTTATATAATTATATATTTATATCTTATACAAACATATTGCCTTGTGAGTCACTGGGTAATATGACTACATTTGGTCGTGGCTGTCAATCCCCTCCCCCCTTATATATTTGTTGTACTTTTTTATGATCCCTCTGCGACTTAGTAATTTTAAATAATACTTTGTAATACAAATATTAGGGAAATATTCTATTTCTGTTATATCCTCATTAAAAACAATGTGAAGGTGAACATTAAAAAATGAAATTACACAATGTACATTTAGGTATTTGAATGCTTTATATTCAATTTTACAGTTGAATTATATGTATATTTATTTTACTGTTTCATAATAGCCCAGTATTTATAGGATTTTTTTTTTTTTTTTTTTTTAATTTGTTCATGATAGGACATACCAAATAATTAAGTATCCTACCTAAAAAGGAGGGGATATTTTAAATTTTTATTTTTTCCTGTTTTTCAATTATAACTCGTCCATATTTTGTAAATAACCATTCTGCAATATATTCAAGAGAACAACTCCCACAGTAATAATAAAAGAAACAAAAAAAAAAAAAAAAACAAAAAAAAAACTGCTAAATTGTACTAAATCTTTAATAATACAATTTTTTTATGGAATCAAAAACAACAAATTTTTATAACTTTGTTGAAAACTCTCTTTTATCCATTTCCAGTGTATTACAATCTCCCAACATAAAATTTTATCAATGCCCATCCACCCTGAAAGTTATGGAGATAAAGCATCATCTGAGGTTGAAAAGTACCAGTTTTACAAATTAAGTTAATTTTTAATTTTTTTTTACTCCAATAATATGACTATAAACTTTGGTCTTTTTATCTTTTGATTTCAGTCAAAATTTAATTTTCTTAAAGATTTGCAAGAGAAAGCCTACATACTCAAGCTTGTTTACATACCCTACCCTTGAAGTTACAGTCTAAAGTATTTCTAAAGTCTAAAGTATGATTTTTTTAATACAAAAAGTTACATTTGTTAGCTGTTGCATCATGTATTTTTTTCATGACTATCAGTAACAAAGATCTTGACTGTATTCCAATTTTGTCTCTTTCTAAACCTCCTTCTAACTCGACAGATTTCAGCCATAAATCAAACTCATCCAATAGTTAGCAAACAAAAGTTTAATAATGAGCTTCATTTCTTAATTTTCAAATTGCAAATGCTAGAACGTATCCAAAACGTTTGTTTGTATGCTGGGCACACTCTAGCATTCACAATAAAACACTTACACAAAGTTTTGAGAATCATCAGGTACCTAATTTTGTCAGGTCCTTCTAAAATGTAAGTGTTCTTTCATACTAGTGTGAGCTAAGATTATGGGCTTCTTAGCTTTCTAATTATATTGAGTGGAACTTTCACCAAAATGTGCGAGTAAAAGCAATTTTGATAACTTAAATGTTTTATCTCTGTATTATTTATTGAAAATAAAAGATTCATTTTTAATTTTCTTGATTAGGATTCCTCTTATACATGATGAGGAGATCTGCTGATTTAATGGGTGGCCGAGGAGGTAGAAAAGGAGGAGGAATTTTTGGTGTTATGGAATCAACTGCTAAACTCATAAATTCAAGTGACATTGGAGTCCGATTTAAGTAAGACCATTCTTTTACACTAATTTCAAATCCTTGTTATAATATAATCTCAAGTTAGGGATCTTTCTAACTAAATAAAACACAGTGAAATTTTAGGCCGTGTTGGCTACTATTCCTGTCATGTCTTGCGTGGTTAAGAAATTGAACTGCCAGATCTCAGTCAAAAGTGAATTGTTGAACCATAGAACAGAATATTTTGCATCTCTATAGTTTCTGGCCTTTCTAAAGTCAAACTCAAAGCAAATCCTGTAAATCAAAACTAGAAAACATGTCCTAATTGACTCATTTTGTGTATTAGGATTGTTATAACAGTTTAAAAAGTGATTGCTCTCTATTGTGGTGTCTGTTTAAATCTTCTCTTAATTAACATTTTTAGGATCTGTGAACAATGCCTTCTAGTTTTCATCATTTTTACGGTATTCCTACCTCTCCTTGCTTTAATCTCTTATTCATTAAATATATATTAAAATAAAATATAAATGTGATATAGGTGTTAAGGAAATACTTTGTAAGTAAAATACATGATTTAAAGCTGAATTTAGTAATTCTTACTAAACTAATTTTAAATATGTCTGTGCGTGTGTGTGGGTGTGCTTCTGTATGTGTGAGAGTAGACTGTCTAGAGTTTGTGTTTTTTAAAGTAAAGAATCCTAACTCGATATTTCAGCTTTATAAGTAAACTGTCGGATGTGTTTGTTAATGGCTAAAGTAGAGTGACGGGGTTTTAGAGAAATACAAAAACTCAAAATCTTCATTCTTTCAATTGCTGCTTAAAAAAAAAAAAAAAAAATGTAGGATATAATATATGTAAAATATAATTCAATGTAGGAATTCAATATAAAATATAATTCAAGGCTGTAGGACACGATGGTCTCCCAATTCATTTAATAAAATTATGCCTACCAGTCAGTTTTTCAGTAATCTTCCACCTTTACAACTTTTCACTACAAAATTCAATCTTCCCTACAGCATGGAAAAGAGCCATTGTTAAGCCTCTAAGTAAAATCCCTACTCCTTTCTCGCTCAGTGGTTTCTGACCAATATCTCTACTCTCTAATCTCTCCAAACCACTTGGGAAACTAACTCAAATCCAAATGTCGCAGTTCCTGGAAAACAACCAGCTCATCCTTTACACTCTGGCTTCCGGCCTGGATTTTCTACTCAGTCTGATCTAGCCCAGAAACATATTGAATTTAGTCATGGAAATGTGAACTTAGGGACAGGACGTCCTCTCTCATCTTCATGATAGCCCTGAAGATGGCTTACAATGTAAGCCGAAATGTTGACAGATAATCCTTTATTAAAAAATACATTTTTTAAATTTGTGTTTTTTGGATCTACCTTGACCGAACCCCAACTAAAATCATCTTAGAATATTGAATTTAGGTCTTCTAGGATTTTTTGGATGGCGGTTTGTAATTCTTCTGGAGGGAAGGAGAGGTAAATCTGGTTATCATCTGCGTAAATGTGATAGGAACTGTATCTAATGGTAAGAGGTCATTAATACAGGCAGATAACAGGGTGGCAGAGATGCTAAAGCCTTGTGGAACCCCAAGTAAAGAGGGGAAGATAAAGGTGCATCGGGGATAGAAACTACTTGGGATTGGCTTGACAGGAATGAATAAAACCAAAGAAGGGAATTGTTGGAGAAGGAAAGGTGTTTAAAAAAGGAGAGTTTGTTGGCCGTAGATATTATTCTTAGATGATTTTAGTTGGGGTATATCTACGGTCAACAAACTCTCCTTTTGAACATACAACATAACTTGGGGTGTTCTTACAATATCTAACTCTACAACCCAACTAAAATCATCTAAGAATAATATCTATGGTCAACAAACTCTCCTTTTGAACATACAACATAACTTGGGGTGTTCTTACAATGTCTAACTCTACACTTGACCGAACCCCAACTAAAATCATCTAAGAAAGGTGTTTAAGTTTATAAAGCAGACGGGAGTGATCAATTGTTTTAAAGGCTTTTGAGAAATCAAGGAAAAAAAGGATTGAGATTTTTCTTTGATCAATTGCAGCTTGGATGTCTGAAGTTATTTTCAGGATCAGAGCGGCTTAGTGAGGAAATAGAAACAGGAGAACCCTGGGACAGCGAGGAGGAAGTTAAATAAGAGTTAAAGTCATCGGGAAGTGAGGAATATTCAGAGAGGGTTTGCCAAACTTACGGAAGGATACTGATCTTTGTTGAAAGGTTGGAGTATACATGTTATAGGATATGAGGATTAAGTCATGCTCAGAAAGAAATGAGATAGGATGTTGTGAAAAAGATAAAAGATAATTTTGTAAGTCTATTATATATAAGTCCAGCCAAGTGTAACAGTTCGTGTGTGGTGGGTGGGTTCAAAGAGAAGAATGAAAAGGTTAAGGGAGTTGAAAAGATTCTCAAGGTACAACTTGTTGTGAGAAAGGGAAAGAAAGTTGGAATTGAAATCGCCAGAGATATTAGGATAAAAGGGAACAAAATCATATATAAAAAGTGTAACTGTCCCAGCCAGGACAGTTAGATTTTTAGACTTTCGACACTAGTGCGGGGAATTTAATAACTTATCAGACTTGTCTCAGCGTAAATGGAAAACGCACCGGCCAGGATAGCAGGAAATCCAGGTTAGCTGGGATTTTTTATTCTGTTTTGCACTTAAATTGTTAAAATTTATGTGGGATTAAATACCACAAAAAAATAATATTTACGTATAGGGTTTTCTCTAGCAATCTATCAAAAGGAGCGTTAGGAGGAGGGTAAACCACAGCATAAAGGAGGGAATTAGGGCCAAGAGAGATTTCAGTAAAAAGGAATTCTACATGAGGGATGGGAGGGAGGAGGAGGTAGCTAGAATACGAACTTTCAAACTCTTGTGTACATAAAGCCCAACCCCGCCATGTGTACATAAAGCCCAACCCCGCCACCTGTTCGGTCAGCGTGGTCGTGGCGGAAGAATGCATGATCAGGGAGGGATATGGCTGAAGAGGGAATAGAGAGTTTAAGCCAGGTTTCACAAACAGAAATAACATGGAAAAAGTTTCGAGTGAAATATTCTTGAAATTCGTCGATGTGAGCAGAAAGGGATTGGGCATTGACATGACAGGATGTTAGTACATTAGTCATTATGGATAACTTTGAAGAGGTATGTGAGGGGGGAAGTACAGGATTGGTACCAGAACTGAAGTAAAACTTTAACAGAGAACAATTTATGTAAAACTTCTCGAAGAATAAAAATATAAAAAAAATAATGGATAAATAACTAACACACAGTTACTGAAGAAAAACAAAACTTACTTTGGAGAAAAAATGAGAAAATAATAAACAGCATTACTGGAAGAATCAATAAAATTAACATAGAAAATATTACATGATTATAGTTTATGTAGAGAAAGGAAATTCGCCAAATGTGCTGGTCCACTGCCCATGGCCATCCGAACATATCCAGGTCATTCGGCATGTTGATAACCACCACAGGTTGGCCGTCATCCTGTCTACATTTGACCTGGCCACCAGAAAACCACACCATATTTTAGCTTACTTTCCTTTTTTTTTCTGGCGTGCCAAGTAGTAGAGGAGCTTGTTTGTGGGGCTCATACTCTCGCTCAGGTAAATGGGATGGGCATCATTCTCCTCCCAGCCAATATGCTTGGTTGTCAGGTCCCTCTTCACTCTTCTCAATCTGACAACCTCATCCTTCATAGATTGCCGAACGAACTTCGCTATGATAACCGGTGGTCTAGAAACATCCCTTTGCTGGCTATGATGCTCCACTATATCTAATCCTCTGGAGCGATCTTTAGGCCCAGACTGGAGCCTATAATCGTCACCAGACCAGCGGGAGTTTCACCAGGTGGCACCGGTTCCCCTCGAACCTCGATAGATCTGCAGAGTAGCTCCTGTTGGGCGTGATTCAGACTCACCTCCAATTCGGACACCCTTGACTTCAATGTCTTGTTTTCAAGCACCAGTTGTTAAAAAACTTTTGTCTGGGCTTCTAGTCTAATCCCTATACTTTTGAGAAGTTTGGCATTTTCAAAACTAGCATCGTTGCTTTTATTAAGAGTCTTTAAACTCTCTTAGCTCACTAGCGACTCGGCTTTTTATCTCGCCTATCTCTGATGAGAGCGCCCTCATCGCCTCCTGAATATATGAATATAGATTACCTTCCTTGGTAGATTTAGCTGGTGAGGTCTTCCTCGTTTTTTTTACATTTGTCGCATATCCAGCCTTTTCTCTGCGACCTCTGAGACTTAATATCTGAGTCATCAATACCACAACACATTCGGTGGAAAATTAGTTTGCATGTGATACAGACTAGAGAGCTCTTGTCGTCTCTCTTAATAGCATGTTTGCACACCGGACACTGAACCATTGTTTATTTGGAAAGGTCCAATTAACAGCTGGCGAGATAAGAAGTAGGCTGGGCGTGTCTATTAAGCAAAGGGGAGAGCTATGGAGAAGGGATAATGCACAGCAGATTACTTACTGATAATTTGTAATCTCTGATAAGCCCGCTCGTTCCGAAACTTGCCACAAACTCCCGGTGTAGATTGAAGAGCCGTAAGACGTCTTATACAAAATTCAAAAACTTGTGAAGATCACTGGAGGAGATTTAATTTAACTCTTTGCGAAAAATCAAGCGGAAAATTTCACGTTGAACCTTGAAAATGAGCCGAAGTTCACTGGTTGCCGTTTCAAGCCAGAATCCTGTTTACAGTTTATTAACTACATACAAATGGTTAGAGACATTCAAATTACCAGTCCAAGTGTCTGAGTGAATTATTAACATACAGACTAATATTCCCACAGTCACTTGGCAGCCTTGGAGTATTTCTCCCAAGATTTCCTGTTTGTCTCTCACACTAAGCATTTGACTTCATTTACTTTACTCATATATTATTAGAAGAATCTAATAGCGTTTATTACTCTTCAGAAGCTAGGAAGCAGGTGGCATTCTTCAATAGACCCTTTCCCGTATAGGTCTTGTCGTCTTGTTACATGTTTCCCTAGTCCTTAACATTACCCACTTCTTAACACTGGTCTGTCCCAGAACAGGTCTTGACTGAAGGGTGGAGGAAGTAACATCCATGCTTGACTAGGTTATAGTAGCTATCCATGGGTTGAAAACGCAGGCTACAATGGGTAATTTTTGTGCCTAAGATCTTCTCTATCATTCATCTTTCTACCTTCCAATCCAGGCTGTCATACCCGCAATCTTACTTGATGATGGCTAGCTGGTGTGTATACATCTCCAGGTTAATGGGGCTCCTCCTTTGATCTATGTATGTTGGCTCTCGACTCGAATCCTTGTTCACCAGGTAGAACACTGGACCCTATTGATCCAATTTCTTGATGTCACCGAACTTCTTTCTGATGACTGCATTAATTTCTCTGAACGATCCCAAATCCCTAGTTACACAATGTGCGAGAGCATAGTCCTTGAGCAGCGTGAAGATGCCCTTGGACTACGCTCTTGCAGATTGTGTAACTAAGGATTGACTAGTCTGAATAGTCAATTAGGTTGTGCAGGTAGAATGGTTTGTGGAATAGATTCCTGTTCTTTTATGGTTAGATTCCTAACCCGCTGGTCCCTGATCTCCTTTATATGGAGACAATTGGTTAAAGTGGATCATCTTGGACTTCTCTTTTGGTTCCTTCTTAATACAATAGATAAAATCGTTAAGCCTGCTTATTATTTCATAAGGAGCTTCTCAAGCACTTTGGAGTTTATGAGAGTATTCCCGACGCATTGGAGGATTATGCAGCAATCTCCTGGTAGGAAACCTCCCTTCTCGGCTTTTATGTCGTACCATTCCTTCATCCTGTTCACTAGCCTCCTGGATGTTGTTCTGTAGGGACATAAAGCTATGTACCCCATGTGAATTTACTCATGACTGAAAAATTGGTAATAATAAGTTCAGAAGTGAAAATTAAATAGGGAAAGAGGTAACCTATTGTAAAATTAACATTTTTTCCTACAAAAGAAGTTTGTTTTGGATCAAGTAGGTTCTGCCTTTATTTTTTTACTTAATAAATAAATAAATAAATAAATAAATAAATATATATATATATATATATA
>KZ806923.1:511600-550090 GCA_000696205.2 Oncopeltus fasciatus | reverse complement strand
TATCTATAAATATATAATTTAGTTTATTTATTTTTAAATTTTTTTTTAAAGGTTTCAATACGAACATGAATGTTGTTGTCCTTGCTGCTACAAACCGAGTTGACATTCTAGACAAGGCATTACTGCGCCCTGGGAGGTTTGATAGACAGATATTTGTTCCAGCTCCTGACATCAAGGGAAGGGCATCTATCTTCAAGGTCCATCTTAATCCTCTTAAATCTACTCTTGACAAGGATAATCTTTCACGGAAGCTTGCTGCTCTAACTCCTGGATTCACAGGTATATAGTATAGAGAAATTATTATAATTTTCTTTCATCAAGTGATTCATATTTTAAACAAACTTACCTCACTTTCTGAAACTTAATAGGCACAAAAAGTAGTGGATTAATTGTCTACTTCCTCGAAGTTAACTAAAAATTTTAATTCCAAAATTTTGAATTCTATAAGTCATCTAAATTATTAGATTATTTTTATTTTTTATAACCTTTAAATCAGTACATTATATATTTTACATAAATGTCAGTTGTTCCCAATATCCCAATTTAAACTTCAAAACTACTTAATGGATTTAAATCAAATTCTGAGAGTAAGCTCCCTTAGTTTCAAGGTTGTATTGTTAAGCTTGTGAAGATTGGACCTGTTCAGGAGATATGAAGGTCTGAAAATTAAGATCTATTTGTTTTACATTTAACATCATAAACTATGGAACTTTTTAATCATTAGTAATTGATTAATCTCCAAATTTCATCAATATTCAGAAAATAGTTTTGAAGCTAAAAGAAATAAACTAAAATTCTAATGAAGTTGCAACTTTCTTTTTTGTATTAAATTTTATTTCTTGCACTACAAGCTCATAGGGCTCCTAAACATGACTTTTCACTTTCAGTCGTTATACCTAAGATATGTAGACAAAGCTAAGATATAAATACATTGATAGTCTCCATAATTTTTTTAAACTAAATTAATGGAAAATTATGAAAATTGAAAAAGGGATTATCAGGTTTAAAAAAAAACAAAAACATTTTAATTCTAAAAGGATAATAAATATTAACCTGTTTGTGTTTGAAACATCCAATCAAAATGACTATTGTTTAAAATAAAGGAAATTATGAAAATTTTTAAGCATTCCAGAATGTTCTAGATTGTTCATGACTAGCCTGGAACATTTGGAAGGTTCCAGAATGTTGTAAAACATCCCAAAATTTTTGGGGAACATCCCAGACCTTTCAAATGCAGTGGAATGTTCTGTTACTAGCCACTCGAAACCTTTTGGGTATGTTCTAAAATTTCAAACATCAGTTTCTTTCAGTGATAAAGAGAGGAACCAAGAAAGTAATACATTGAGTAAATAAAAACAGACTGTGAAGTGTAAGTGGTCAAACAAATTCAGTGACTAAATATAGATAGAAAATAAAGTTTTCAGTGTATCTAGTGTATTTATTAGTATAAAGTTGATTTAGTTTATGTTTTAGAAAATACTTCCAATGCTAAAGAGGAAAAGATCTTTCAAGTTCTTAAGGAAAATGACAAAAACAGAAAGAAACTACTATGTACAGAGTTGAAGAGTGTGAAGATGATTTAAATTTCTAATTTTTTTCGAAATTTTTTTTTTCATCAAAACATTTTTTAGTCACCTATGGGGTCCCTTATAAGAGAATACGAAGGATGACATATGTACCAAATTTAACAAGCTTATCTTGATCATCAAATTCAGCCTTTTTCATTGAAACATTTATTTGCTTTGAAATAATGTTTATCAATAAACTGTCAGACTTTGTACAGCTTAGTATGCTAGACTACAAAAAGATGCATTTATTGCGCTAAATTATGAAGTAAAAATCTACATCAACAAACTACTACAGTCTTTACAGTTCCTGAAAAACCTCTTATCAGTGACAATCAAAAATACATTTATGATATCTTGGATTGTGTCAACTACAACAGTGGCAGAAGATTTACTTAAACACTCCAGGTAGCACTGGGTAAACATTTAATAAATCTATTGCTGACTGAAATATTGCTGAACAACTCATTGTTCTTGCACTGTATCTTCTGCTATTGCAGTCACACTTGTGAAAGTAGGATGCATCCTATAAATAACTACCCTTGAAATTCCTCTAACTAGCTGAAGAACAATTCCCATTATGTAAAATCTCAAAAGAATTTACATTCTTGTAAATTGACAATTGGGCAGGTTGGCTGTTGTTATTGACAATATTAATTAATTAATAGTTAATAATTATAAGCCGGTTAAGAGTGTGGGTTATAAGTACCACTGAATTAAATATTCTATTCTATTGTAATTCTCTTCCATTTGGCTTTACTCTGTTTTGTCTTTATGGAGTATTCATAATATTGCCTTCTCCATAAACTGTTCCATAATTTAAAAGAAATAGTTATGTTAATAAATATTGTATGTCTGTGAATAGCTGATGCATGTTTATGTTTGTCTTTTATTATTGGTAGTAGCAATGGTAGATATTGTTTTTCTAATTAAAAATTGTCCATCCAGGGTAAATTCCAATGAGTAAAATTTTTGGAGAGATTTCTCTCCCTTTGTCAGTGAGGAATGAGGTGAGACTCTCCCCAAAGGGAGAGAAATCTCGCCTAAAATTTTACTCATTGTATATTTTTCTTTTTCTGTGTTAACTATACTCTTTCTATATATATATATATTACTGTGCACTGTGAGCATTGAACTCATCTAGCATAAAATCTAATTGGCCAGCATGTTATTTTTGTTTGTCAGTCTTAAGCAGTAGAAAGAATTTTTACTTGAGGAAAATAATAATTGTGGGAGGGGCGCCAGGCTAGCTCAGGGGATCCGTATGGGTCTCGCAATCCTGACGCTGCGGGTTAAAATCCCGCCCAGGTCAATCTTTTATTTATAATATAGAAGCTTGACCTGAGCCATGGGTGTTTAGAATGGGGTGGCAACCTGTAGATAGCCCCTCCCTCCAATGACCCTTAGTGGTTGCAAGGGAGGCTAACCCAGCAAAAAAAAAAATAAAAAAAATAAATAAAAATAAAATTAACATCTAATAAATTGTGTAGAGAGTTAGTATATCCCATTATCCAGGACATGCAACCTTCCAGGACCATAATCTCTGCTTTATAAAGAAGCCATCGCAGTATCTCGAAGGTGAAAGGTAGATACAAGATCATTTGGGGCGCCGGGATAGCTCAGGGGATCCGTACGGGTCTCGCAATCCTGACGCCGCGGGTTCAAATCCCGCCCAGGTCAATCTTTTATTTATAATATAGAAGCTTGTCCTGAGCCATGGGTGTTTAGAATGGGGTGGCAACCTGTAGATAGCCCCTCCCTCCAATGACCCTTAGTGGTTGCAAGGGAGGCTAACCCAGCAAAAAAAAAAAAAATAAATAAAAATAAAAAAATAAAATAATTGTGGGAGACATCTTAAGAATCATTTAATGAATACCAAAGCTTAAATTAACTTTGTTTACAAATTGTTTTTTCTATGAAGTCTTACCTATGTGACAGATAATTCACACTATTTTTTCTTGCAGGAGCTGATATTGCTAATGTATGCAATGAAGCTGCCCTCATTGCTGCTAGAGACCTGAATAACAGTATTATTTTGAAACATTTTGAACAAGCTATTGAGAGAGTAGTTGCAGGAATGGAAAAAAAGACCAATGTTCTTCAGCCTGAAGAGAAGAAAACTGTTGCCTATCATGAGGCTGGACATGCAGTTGCTGGCTGGTTCCTGAAGTATGCTGATCCTCTTCTCAAGGTTATTTGATTTTTTTATTTTTTAAGCCGTGCAACGCGATTATGATGATGGAAGAAGGTTATTTTAAATTCTAGTTTTTTCCTAAGAGAGGCTCTAAGCATTGTATAATTCAAAAAGTGGTATTGAAATACTGAAAATAATAAGGATATATAGACTGGGAAATCAAATTATCACATACTCTTATCTGTATCCATCTTTAATGGAACATGGTAAGTCTTAGTATACATTTGTTCACGTAGGCTTCGTCGGTCGTCAGATGTATTTACCATTTCATCTTGAAGAAGCCATCACATGATGTGCGAAAGCTCGGCAAATAACAACAATTTGACTCGGTCCAACCCGGAAGATGAAATGGTAAATACTTAGTATACATTGTTTCTGCATCATGGTTTTTAAAAATTATAAACCATGATTTTGTTTTTTTAAAAACATTATTTGCCTTTTTGCATTGACAAGCATGTGAATTTGAAATCGGAGGATTTCGGGACTTCCCCTTTATGTGAGTATTTAATGGTATCGACATCACACAACTTGGCTTTTTACATCTCTCTTAAAGTAGGAAGGAAAGTTTTGTTAATGATTGTTAGTCTGCCCATCTGTTCGGTTTTCTACTCCAGGTAATCTCAAAAATCACTTTACATATTTCAATGACATTTTGTAGTAGTTTTGAGGCACTCAACTACTAAGGTCACAAGCACAATGACATTTTGGAGTATTTCTTTGTATTGAATGTTGGTAAAAATTATATTATCTGTTAGAATATATATACTATATGAGGTGTGTCTATTAAATAATGAGACTAATGCTGCTACAGAAGAACTACGCATGCAGAACTACCAATTCCAAATGACTGACAACTGTGCAATATAAAAACCTTCACTTATGTAAGAGGTGCTTGTTTAGTTTTGCCAAAAACATGATTAATGTAATAGAGAAACTAAATGCCGTGGAATTTCTAAAGAAATTTGGTAAAACCCCTACAGAAGTTAATGGCAATGAATTCTTATCACAGCGGTTCAAGTGTTTCCAAGATGGCCGAGGAGATGTTGAAGATGATGACCACCTGGGTCGCCCTTTCACATCAAAAACGGATGAAAATATTGAAAAGGTCAGTCATCTGGTTCGATCTGACCATCAACAATTTGTGAGATTGCTGAAACTGTTGGAATTTACTAAAAATGTGTAAGCCAAATTTTACATAACAATTTGAACTTACAAAAAGTGTGTGTGAAAGTGGTACCTAAAATTTTCACTATCTAACAAAAAAAAGCTCATAAAAAACTGACACTTTAGATGCCATTACACAGGACCCTGAAGTGACTTCTTGGAAAGAGTCATAACATGTGAGGAATTTTGGTTTTTCACTTAAGATCCCGAAACAAAATGTCAATCCATGTATTGGAAGGGTCCAACCTCACTGAAAGCTGAAAAAGCTCAAATGAGCAAATCAAAATTCAAAGCGATGATGATTTTTTTTTCTTCGATATTCATGGAATTGTGTACCTTCACTGGGTTCCTGAAAGTCAAACGATAAATCTACATTACTACCATGAGTGCTTGCTCAAATATGTGAAAGAGTAAGGAAAAACGACCCAAATTGTGGAAGAACAAGTCATGGGTTCTCCATCAAGACAAAGCGCCGGCTCACAATACTTGTCTGTAAAGATGTTACTAGCCAAGTAGAACATCCCACTTTTAGACCATCCGCATTATTCGCCTGATCTGGCACCATGTGACTGTTATCTGTCCCCCAAGGTCAAATCTGCATCAAAAGGAACAAGATTTCAGTCAATTGAAGCTGTGAAAGAAAAAGCGGCAAAGAACAAGAGCAGGAGCTCAAATAACAAGACTTCAAGCACTGTTTCAACAATGGAAAATTCGCATGGAGTGCTGTAAGGATAGAAGAGGAGTGTATATTGAAGGTTATAAAAACTAAATATGTATAGATTTAAAATAAAATATTTCAATGCAATAGTCTTGTTATTTAATAGCCACACCTTGTATATTTTAGCCCTAAATTTTTCCCATTTCAGTCTTTCATATTGGGTCTTAGTTTTTTTTAACATCTTTGGAAGCATGTATCTCAAGAGGGGATCATGTCTAGAAATCTATTGTACCATGACCAGATTTTGATAAATCTAAAACTTTCCTCTTAACAATTTTTACTTCGTCTCCATCCCTTATACTTCAATTGGAGAAATTATCTTTTGATTGTCTATTTTTTCATTCATTTATTTCTTTTTATAATTAGTCTTTGTGTATCCTCTTCTTATGCAGCAATATCGGCTCCCTAAAATTGAAAAATTCTATTCAAAAATAACCTTTAATTGTTTTTATTTTGAATATATTTGAAATTAAAACGTGACTTTGTGGAAATAGGGGATTAATTTCTCTACAAAAAAAGAGACCTTGATTTGTCCTAGACACCAGATAAGATGACCAAAAATTATTCAAATTGAAAAATTTTTCAAATATGCAGATCTATCTTTCATGCCCATTTTAGTGTAGAAAGAAATGCAGATAAAGACTCATTAGTAGGAAAGAAAATTTAGAGAATTATAGACGTTTTTTTCAAAATGTATGATGACTTTCCACCAAGATATTTAAAACTAACAAAATTTATAAAATTTCCTATTCTTCCCAAAAATAAAACTCTTAATAACAGAGACCATTCCCTTCTCTCCTTCAATATCTCTTAATTAAATTTTAATACGAAATAGTGAAATAAAACTTTTTCTAGTGACTATTGTTTATTGTTTGACTATTGTTATGATATCCACTTTTCTTTTTCATCTACTATGAATTTTCAACTACAGAAATTAAAAAAAAAAAAAAAAAAGTGTAAGTTTAAAATAGCTAGACATATAATATTTGAGAGAAGTTCTGAAATCTGCATTTTTCATTTTTCCATAGTTTTTCATTAGCCTGTTGTTGAAAGTTTTTTCCAAAAAGTGAAAGTTGTCCAATTACTAACTTTGCCTTTTTTTCCTTTTTTTTTTTTTTTTTTTTTGCATGCCAACCTCTTGGGTTATTAATGCCATTTATGTGGGGTTTTGATGAAAAGAGTGCAAAAGAAGAGAGCAAGAAAACAAAAGCAAAAACATGATGGAGGTCGTGTTCCAAAATGCGTTTGGGATGCAGCCATGAAGGAGGAGACACAAACGGAGAACCCCAGCACAAGGCAACCAGCAACACCGAATTTGACCTCCGTAATTGACTTCCAGCTCATGTCAAGTCCATCTTGATAAGTCTTTAGTGAAATGCCTGGCCTGTGAACGAGGGTGTGCATAGTGGGACCAGGCCGTCCAAACCCTCCAGGTCGGCTGTAATAGAAGAGGTCAAAACAGGTGCCTCAAGCCGCCCCGACCCAAAGGCAGAACATCTGCCCCCGTCTGCCCCATCCCCCACCTGCCCCTCTAGCTATCACTATTTTTACTCATTAAGAGTTAATTATTATTTATTCATTAAGTTATTACTTTGATAATTTGAGGTTAGATCTGGTTGTATAAAAGAGTATCTTTAAGAAAATTTATTGACGGTCTATTGTATGTTAATCGTTGCCTAATATTTCTTTTAAGCTTGATGGGAGGTTCAATTTTTGTCTTTTATTTGCATACTTTACGCATCCAGTTAAAATAAAAAACCTTTCTTAACTACAAAAGTAAGAATTTCTTAAGAAGTATGGTGTGGAAGGAATTAATTTGGATTAAAAAAAAAATAATTGCAACATTGGAGAGATTGCTGAGAGGGTGTGTTGTTTAATATGATCATTGAAGAACAAACTTCCTTTAAAAACCCATTTGTTGGTTGAACTTTTTATGATTTTGTTTTTTTTAAAATAACATTTTAAGCATCTTTTAAAAAATCTTATTTGTTTCCAGGTATCAATAATTCCTCGTGGCAAGGGTCTAGGGTATGCACAGTATCTTCCTAAGGAACAATATCTGTATTCCAAAGAGCAGTTATTTGATAGAATGTGCATGACTCTGGGTGGAAGAGTATCTGAGGAAATATTCTTTCAAAGAATTACTACAGGGGCCCAGGATGATCTTCAGAAGGTCACACAGAGTGCTTATGCTCAGGTATATACTTCTGCCTTTAATTTTATTTTCATTTTGCTACAGTTTAAATTTTATTGAAGTTTTAAAATTAAAAACATGCTTTCTATTCATTATTTCATAGTCCAGAATTTAAAAAAAATGTAATTAAAAAAAATAGTATTGCTTTAAAAAAATAACCGAGACTGTCCTGAAATGTAATAACCTTATTCTAATAAGGACCCTAGTCCCCAGTGTTTCTTACAGGTTTCCCTTTTTTGCGAGAACAGTGAAAAAACAGAGAGAGCAAGATCTAAACTGGAAGTAGGGTACATGCTCATGAAGTTTAAGTCCAATACTAGGTGCAGGCTCTGAACAGTGAGCTGGAGCTTTCACATGATGTAGTTAATAGGTGTCATTTTGTGAGTCTGTTCTTAGTTATTTCATGAACTTTAGGTAGGCTCTGATCAGTGTACCACTATGTTGTATGTCTTCTGTGTATCCAAAATGACATAATTTATATAATATTCCATTTAATCTGAAAAATACACTGAGATCATATTTTATTTTTACAAATTGAGATTTTTTTATAGCTATCAGTGTATGTATCGTTAACAATGAAGACTCAAATTTTATTCGGTTGACTCTTCATAATAGTAATGCTAAGTTTCATCACTTTTATGATGCTGTTCACAAATATCAGCTTATTTCTGCATGATTAGTTATTTGCTTTAAAGTCACAGACCCTGGTGTACCCAAAGGCAAAAAGTTCCTCAGAATCTAATGAATTTTGGTATATGAAGGCTTAAGATTTCTTCTTTCTAATAAAGTGTCTTTCCAGCAGGTCTTCATCAAGAAGTTTCCTCACAGCAGAAATGTATTCCTCTATTACCGGTGTTCGGGGTCTTCCTTTTCTTTTAGCATCCTACATAGGGAAATTGCCCCTTTCAAAGTCACTGTACTATCTGAATTTTGTAGAGTAATGTGGAAAATAATTATTTAATGTGATATTCATTCTTTTTAAGCATTTATCTCTGTATTGTAGAGGTAATTTATTGCAGTTGAAGTAAAGCTAAGTAGATTGAAATGCAAGAAAATATATTTTTGAACATTATAACTTGAACTTTTTACAATTAAACAGTATTAGAATTTGATACGTACTTAAACCACATATATGAAATAATTAATTGTTGCTAATGGCTTTTAATAAACCATTTCAACATTTCCCCTCAAGACATGCAGCAAGATGTCAGTCCCCTCTTCCCACAGCATTTTTTTTGCAGTTTTGGAAGAGATGATATCTGCGGTCATTTCATCAGTTGAGGCAAAGCCTAAAACCAGCTTCTTCCCTTCAAGAACTTCTCTTGTGAAATGATATTGAATAACTATATGTTTGGTTCGGCTGTGAAAAGTTGCATTGTTTGATAACTTTATGGATCCCTGATTATCAGCATATAATTTCATTTGGTCCTTCTTCATTCCCAGCTTTTCCATGAATGTTTGGAGATGGACAGCTTCCTTACAAGCTTCAGTGAGACTTACGTACTCGGCCTCAGTTGAATATGGAGTTACTGTCCTCTATGTTTTCTAGCTTCAATATGTATTGACCTCTGTTTTCTAGCTAACCAGCTCACTGCACCTTTTGCCGAACTAAAAATGTATCTGTTATATGATCTCCAGTCTGCTTGACATGTGTCCCAAGCTTGTTAGTATTGACAAACTCTTGGAGATATTTTCGTTTTCTCATATGTTGTCCTGATGTTCCCTATTAGTAGCCTCAGTAACCTTTTTGCTGCTCCCCAATGTTGTACCTCATAGCAGGTATTGAATTGAATGAGGTAGCTGACTTCAAAGGCTATATCTGGCCTTGTAGCTGCAGCAAGTTACATCAGACTTCCTATCAATTCCTGATTGGGAGCTTCTCTCATGACTTAAGCTAAATTCAGTGGTCAACGAGTAGAATGGGTAAGCTACTTCAGTTCTATGTAGACCTGGTAGCCCCTGTAGTTAATGACACAGTGCACAAATGGTTAGGGTTGATGGCAGTTGGCTTTGATTTGAGGACCTCCACATTTGACTTAAGTATTTGCAGTTAGCTTTGGTGTGACCATACTACTGGCACTTATGGTATGACTTACTCTGCAGTGGCAGAGCAAGGTCAAGCTATCTGTAGATCTTTCCTTTCTATGGTTGGCTTACCTCTCTTCTTTGAGCTGTTAAGTGTGGTACTACGCATTAGTTTCCTTGATGTAATATATGATTTTGCTGTAGATACCAGGGATTATTTTTGTATGCTGTCTGTTGATATCGGTTAGGTCCCACTCACTCGTTCAGCTGGGAACTCATCAGTCTGAAGTCATTGAAATTCTGTATAAATATAGATGAAGGTTGAATTATTCAAGGAACAACTGAACCAGATTCCATCTTTTCGTCTTCCAACTCCCGTATTGTCACAGTGGGTCACGATAAGTGATATTAAGAGACGATTGAACTCTCAGTCCTCCCTCGGGTATACTGCCTAGTGAGGGAGAGAGCAGAAAAGATGGACAAGTAAATAATCTAAAGGGTTATTATGACTACCAATGAATATAGAACTATTATACCTTCTATTATCCGTCTTCATTGGTTTCTTTTGAAGATGGTTTGCAGAAACCAATGAAGATGGATAATAGAAGGTATGAAAGATGGCCAAGTTTCAGCCTTTCCTGCCTGATTGGGGTTGGCTATTGAAGTATTTTTAACTCTACTCTCTGAGTTATAGGTGATGTTGGTTACTGCACACACTTATTAAGAGCACTTAATTTTTGATACCTGTCAATTTTATGTTAATAAAACTTACTACATCCTACAAAAATAATTTTATGAAAGAGAGCTGCATAAATGAGGTGTTCACTGGCCAGGAGCAACCAGTACTATAGTACTGTAAAGTATACAGTAACTTTAAATGTGGAATTCATGAATATTATATTAACACAATATTTACAAGAAACTATTCTCAAGGAATAATTTTAAATAGTTTACATTATTTAAAAAAAATAAATTTCAATATCTGATGGATTCAAACTGTTCTCCTAATTCAGGAAATTCATGCGTCATATTAAATGTGTTAATTAAGTTCTTATCTGTTTTTCAAAATTTTACTGTGATTGTCTCAATACTTATAAGAAAAATAATCTACATTCACATACTGTACAACTGATTGTTAGTATGTTTTCAGATAGTCCATTATGGTATGAATGAAAAAGTGGGGAATTTAAGTTTCGAGATGCCAAAGCCTGGAGATATGGTGTTCGAAAAGCCTTATTCAGAGAGCACAGCTCAGCTCATTGACTCTGAAGTTCGACTTTTGGTTGATGCTGCCCACAAGTTTACTTATGAACTGCTTCAAAAACACAAGTCCGATGTTGAAAAGGTAATATTTTTTTTTAATTCAATATTCTTAGCATCACATGAGATGCTTAGATAAATTATAAAAATTTCCCTTAGAAACTATTTCAAAGTAACTTTTCTTTATTAGATAACCTTCATCTCTTACAACTATTATCAGTAATAACTATTTTTTTTACAATACATAATTATTATAGAGTGTTATACATGTTATATATAAGTGAATGTATATTTAAATAATGCTATAGTTGCAGAAGTTTAACATTCAAAATCCTTAATCAGCTTATCATTTACAGGAAATCAATTTATTTACATTTTTAGGATAGTTTTTTTCTAAAGTTCTTACTTATTGCTTTGGATGTAACTCAGTAGACTTATTAAAACAATGTAAATATTTATTAACTTTTCATTTTACCCAATTCTGGTTAATATAAGAATGAGAAGATCCTCTTGATAAGTTATAGTAGAAACCAAAAGGTATATTATATCCTCTTAAAAATGTGTGCATGTGTTTTGTTTCTCTAGGAGCTAAAGTTTTTCATTTATTGGAACAAAACTTTTCATTTAGTGTTTTATTAGACGACAAAGCTGATTTTATTAGCAAACAAAATTGAGCCAATAAGATATAAACTTATATAGTCAATACTAATTGATCTATATAAATTATATATAAAATGAAACACTCAGGGCTATGATATATGTAATAAATAAGAAGATGGGAGAGAGTATAGTGAACACACAAGAAAAATTACAAGTATGTATTTATATATATAATAAGAACAGGAAGAAGAAAAGTGTGCTGAACATAAAATGAAAAAATTACAATGGGTATTAAATTTTCAGGGAGATTTCTCCCCCTTCGTCAAAGAAGAGTCCTCCCAAAAATTTAATACTCATTCAAATAGAGAGTTTTTGACCATAGAGATTATTATTATATAATTTGTTGGGGTTCAGTCAAGATTGATAAAAAAAAAATACTGTTTAAAAAATGTGTATTTTTTATTATTCGCTGATATTTTGGCTTACATTGTAAGCCATCTTCAGGGCTATCATGAAGGCAAGAGGGGACATCCAGTCCCTAAGTTCACATTTCCAAGACTTCACCTTTTCTCAGTCATGGAAATGTGAACTTAGGGACAGGACGTCCCCTCTCGTCTTCATGATAGCCCTGAAGATGGCTTACAATGTAAGCCGAAACCTGGATTAAATGTTCACTTCTAGACAGCCAGAAAAAAAAAATTAATGAAATGAAGAAGAAGTATGATATTAAGAAGTTTTCCTTGAAAAAGACAATAGCCTCTTAATTATGCTTATTTATTATTAGTAATAGAGTGGGTGTTTAATTTTACAAAAATGTGCTTTTCTTTATGTTTTGCTCAACTAAATACACAATTTTTTTCTTTGATTAAGATATAAAAGATAAATTCTTGATGAACTATTAGGAATGGGGGGAGCGTGCGCTGAAGTGGAAGTGAATACAGAAGTAACAAAAATACCTTCTAATGACAGTTTTGATACTTAAATTTCAGGCATTTGAAGTGATAAAACATATAAATATTCCCTGAAGTATATTCCCGGACGATTTTGTAAAATTGGCTTTTTAATGAAGTACATATTGGTCATATCCCCTGAAACAGTATGAAAATGTAGGTAAAATATAAGTATTTATTGCAAATGTCAATTAATACTATAGATTCATTTAATTTGCAAAAAAATGTTTTAAATTATTTATCACATTTACTCATTGTTTCCAATATGAGTTGGTTAGAAAAGACAGAATTGTTAAAGTTAAATTAATATAGAGCTATGCATCACAATTACTTGTTAAGCAATTCTCAATCAATATTAGATAGATTTTAGACCATTTATTGGTCTAAGGATTAAAGATACTTTCTGGCTGGTTTATCGTGAGCAATATACATAATAAATGTTAAATAAATTCTTATTTTTAGGCTTGAAACCAATCCTAGATCAGTTACATAGACTTTAATCTTAATCTTTTAATTTAAACTTGAGATTCACTACTAACTCAAAACTATAGTTAGTATAGTTGGGTTACATTTAGAGCGATTGTGTCTGAATTGTCTAATTAAAAAAAAAGATGTTTTACTCCCCAGATTTGGACCTAGTGATGTTTCTTTGTGTGAAGGACTCACTGTTACTAGTGAAACAGAAAATACTTTTTTTTTTTAATGCTCATGTACAACTTATATTAATAGCAGATTTTATATGTGTAAGATTTCAGAAAAATAAAGATAACTATTAACAAAGAAAATTTTACTTATGGTAAAAAATGACACACACACACACACACATATTTTGCCTTTTTTCAATAAATGGTTTTTGAGTAATTTTGCTTTAGTTAATGATGGCACAGTAAATTATGTCTCAATTATGAATATTGTTCTACATTGTTAAGTATTGAAAGGCAGATAAAATTAGATTTTTATTGTCAAAAAAGGATTTTGAGTTATTGTAGTATTATTAGGTTTAAAGTGAATAAGACTCGACTGAATGTGTAGAAGAATCCAATATGGTGTCAAGAACCATGTTGAATTTAGGTGGTTGGTTAAAGCCATGTATTGAAAGCATCACACAAAAAATAAACTCTTTTATGGTACTGGTTATAATAATGGTTATTTAAGGCTGTTTTGCAAAATAGTTTTATTCTTTTGGGCAATGAAAAATCTTACTATTTGGATGGGATATTAAATAATATTATTGCAGATTACATGAAAAGTAAAATGTATGTTGAAAATTCTGACTCTTATTGGACCATAAAATATAACTGCTGAAACATTTATCTGCTTAAGAGCTTGATTTTCCATGGTTAATTCAAGAAGAGATAATTTTTTTATTAATACTTATGATAAATAAACATCTATTCTCACAAGCTCTGTCTTATTTTAGAAATTTATCTACGTGAACTAACATTCCATGTTAGTGTGACAAAAGTGTGTCAACATTTCAGGTTCACATTCTTCAGTTTTTCTTAATAAAATTTGGTATTTTGCCTTAAAATACAGCTTGAAAAATTAAGTTTATTATTAAGCAAAATAGCATGAATAGTGGAGGATTATTTAAAATATCAAGTGCGAGTAAAAAAAAAGTTTTCTCTTTTATCATGTATATTATTTAGATTGGAGAAATAAAACTTTTCTCAGATTTGTTTATTGATAAAAGAAATATTTTAGGAGTTAAAACTAAAATTAAGCAATTAGGAGTGGAGTTTTAACTCAATATTTATATTTATTGGTCTAGAAGCCACAATTACAAGGGATGTTCAGAAAGTAAGTGTACTAAATTTTTGTATGTTATAAAAAATTTTATTTGATCAAAAAAATTACCTGTTTATTTTAGTAGTCATCTAAGCTATTTTTTCGACATAGTCACCATTCCTCCCAATGCAGGTGGTGTACCGGGGAATCAATTTTTTGGTGCCCTCCTCGAAGTAGTTTCCCCACTAATCCCTTCATCCACTTTTCCACCTCCTCGTCGGTTGAAAACCTCTTTCCACCCATGTGCAGCTTACCAGCAACGATGGAGCAGATAAATTCATTGCCTAAAGTCTATGATTCATGATCGTATGAACTTGTACGATTCATAGCTTTATTACCATTACAAACCTCAACCGGAGTTAATCCCTTCCAAAAGAGATAATGGATAACGCAGCGTATTTCACACTGGCGGGAGATTGGATTGACATTTCTCACTAAACGTGTTGCTTTGTCTACAGTTCTTAACATACTGACCTCGAAGATATCTTGTTGTGGAAGGGAGAAATCATGCTATGCAGCAGTGCAGCCAACACGTGGGAAAAAAATTCCCTACCGCTATGACAGTCTCAGTAAACTTACTTTCTGGGCATGCCTCTTAGTTGTTTTTCTTAGTTAAATTTCTCTTATGTCATTTTTAAATGAAAAAATCAAGAATGAAATTATAATTGAGCAAAATTGGACCAAAATGAGTGAAGTTAACATGATTCTATGATGCTGAGGAGATTCACTTAGTTTACACAGTTCCTATGAGATGGATTTTTCTTTTTATTTTGGTTGATATTTGTAGAACATTTCGATATTCCTGCTCTTTCTGGGTCTTGCTGAAAGAAACACTCTCTACATAGCTCAGATAATACTAACTACAAAAAAAAAAAAGAAAAAAAAATACATAGATCCAAAGTTAATTTTTCAGTTGATAGAATGAAAAANTATATATATATTTAAGAGTTTCCATATCTCTCAGACTCTGTGGAGTGACATCAAGTAGATATTAAAATAGTAGACTATTAAGATTCATTGATGGGAGTTGATTCACCTTACTTATTAGTTTGTTCCATTGTTTTGCCTTCTAAATTGTACATTTTGTTGTGTTCTCTGAGTATTATTACCCTTTTTTTTTATCTTGAAAATTATTAATTCTTGATATTGTTTTAAGTAATCTTTTTGCAATTTGTTGATTTCCTGATGCCTCTAAGAGGATTATGTAAAAAAAAAAAAAAAAAAAAAAATTACTCCAAGGATGATAGAGATGTAGTCTTTTTTGTTTCAAATAATTTTGTTTGCAACCAGTTTCATTGCCAATATACCATCTTCAGACACTGCTGAGTTTCGTAAGATACGGTTCTCCGATCAGTATCCTGAGTACTAAGGGGAGAACCATATTTTGTGACACTCTGAAGTGCCTGAAGATGGGGTATTGGCACAGAAACCGGTCGCAAAAAAAATTATTTGAAACAGGAAAGACCACATCTCTATCATGTTTAAAGTGATAAATATTCCTGTAATCTCCAGAGAAAAAATTAATTGATTCACTTGAGCTTTATTCAATGGGGTTTTAATATAAATAAGACCAAATAGATTTTATTAAAAGTATTTAAAGTGTATGAAGATAACTGCTAACGCTTCCCCACTCTTCCGTGCTAAGACAGCTTAGTTGCAATACCTTTTACACTCGTTGTTCTCTCTGGTTGTAAAAGGTATTGTAAATCCAATTTTGTCATTAACTTTTATTTATATTCTTCTTTAAGGAAATAATCTTTTAGATTGTGCAGCTCCAATGTAACGTACTATTAGTTTCTTTGCACAGATCGCACTATAATTGATTTGTTAGAACCACTGAAAAGGGAGGTAATTTAGCATGTATGATGAAAGTCCGATATACTAGATTTTTGACAAAACTTTTTATTGCATTTTTCTCTTTGGTAAATTTTATAGATATTTATATAAAGAGAATGTTTTGTAAGACGAAAGAGCAATCACGAAATGTTTGGTAGTAAACAAATATTTGTTCTTAAGTATGTATTCCTTCTAGGTAGCAGAGCGCCTGTTGAAACAGGAGATCTTGAGCCGAGAAGACATGGTGGAGCTATTAGGGCCCCGGCCATTCCCTGAAAAGTCTACCTATGAAGACTTTGTTGAGGGAACTGGTTCTTTTGAGGAGGACACATCTCTTCCTGCTGGACTGAAGGACTGGAACAAAGATAAGCCAGAGAGTCCCCCACCACCTCCTGCTAAGGCACCTCCCAGGCCTCAAACAACTGTCTGATGATTCCTTTATTATAGAGTCTCCCAGTAGATGTTTTAAAAGTAAAATTATGTCTGTAAATAGTCAAAAAATTATATAACACAAACTTTCAATTGTTTTATTTTGTATTTATTTATGTTTGTACACATTGCCCTTTTTGAATTGACAAACATTTATTTTTAATCCGTTTATAATCACTATTTTCTAGCTTTTCTGTTTTTTCTGGAAAACTTTAGAATTAATTTTAATTTATATATCATGTAAGTACCAGTTATTGTTTTTGTAAAAATTATTCTTTAGAAATAAAGTTTATTATTGTGTATTAATGTTTAAGTTTTCTTAAATGAAATAGTGATTAAAAATTACCACAAAGTTTTTAAATAATCTAACTGAAAAAAAAAACAAAAAAATTAAAGCTGAGTGGATACTTTTTCAGCATAACCATTTAAATTCATAATTACTTTTAACATAAGGGTGAATATGAATGAGAAGCAAAATTTGAGTGTTTATTTGAGTTTTCTGTAGAATTACATATTTTATAATATGTTAATGAGAAAAATGAGTCCATAAAATGGTGTGTGACAGTAGTAGTTCTACCTACGAGCATAGATCTGCTTTATACAGGACTGGAGTTGCAATTTTTTATAAAGGACTGATATATTGTACAACTCTGATAACAATGAGCCTTAGCGAAATAAAATTATTTTGATTTAAAAAAATATTAAATAAGTAAGTTTCAACAGGTTATTTTATTTATTTACTTTTAGTTGTTTTTAATTTTTACTTAACCTCGTAACCCTCCCCCCCCCCTCCCCCCCAAAAAGGAATTACTATTTAGTTACCCACTAATTTTCTTTACCAAGTTATTTAGATTGCATATTTCATATGTGACTTAAAAAAAGTTTTTGACTTTTACTAACTCTAAAATATGATAAAAAATATAGTTCAATTCTTTTATTTGAGCTGATTGCAAAGTGGATGAAAATTAGTGTTATCACATGAAACTAATTCTTCATATTTTTATTATCTTTTACATGCTCTGAGTACTTTCAGAGTCAATGATTCCATCATTGGAGCTCAGTCGCCTTATGAGTGCTCCTGGTTTTGGAGTGCACCTGGAGCTAGCTATCAAAGGAGGAGCAATCATTAAAAGGCGAGTGAGCTTTGAGGATGGAATCATTGATTCTGCAAGTTCTCAGCAAGTAAAAGATAAAATAATGGTAAAGCAAAATTGTTATTTGATAACCCTAATAGTTTTTTTCAAAATTTTACGTACAAGTGTGTTTGTGTGTCTGTACTTGCTTTAGTGTTCACAATAAAACCAAATTTCGTGTTTAATATGAATTCAATTATGGAATTTCAAATCTAGGCTTTATTTTAATAAATTCATTACATAAACTGTGATGGATGAGCTTTTATTTGCTAAAATGGGTCTAAGGAAATTTTCAGATATCAAACTGCAAAATAATCAATATCTTTGTTATTGTTATATTTTATTATTATTTTTATTGCTATAGTTGTTTTTCAAAAATAATAGAACAGTAGGTGTTCAGTTTAATTGTCTAGCAATTATTTTCTACTTACAATTACAAAACAATACATTTCAAAAAAATGTTAATTTAGGAAATAACTAATATATACTTCATAGTATTGAGTGCAATGCTCTAATATCTTACAATTATTTTCTATTGTAAACCTCTGGCTCAGAAATATATGTTACCTGCTTAGTCAAGAGGTCTTGTATTACCCAGTCACGTAACGGGATAATCTGTCCTTTTGACATTTATAGTAAGGCCCCCATCATTCTAGCTCTTGTAACAAGTTAAGCTCATAACTGTAATGCCTCTGGTGTTCTTTGCCTCTTTTTGTCTATTTTATTCTTTTTTATTGGGATCTTTTTATTATACAGACATGGAAATTCCTTTTAAAATTCTATTGAAGCAAATTTCAGGACTCCAATCAAACCATATGTTTGAAACAATTTCATTGGAAGTCTACCAGGTCCATTCTTGGCATGAAGTACTTCCTCTTCCCTGACTTGCCTACGAACCTATCTATTACTGGTATTTCTCCAATTTTGCAACCTTGATCTTCCTTTGATTTGTAGCTCTTCAAAGAACTTCGTCAATCGATCCTTACCAATAAGATTCTGTCTTTTTCCAACATCTTTTTCCTAAGCTTCTGAGATAATCTTCGTGTATGGTCAATTTCTTGGTATATCCAAGAGTTTTTGATAGTCTTTCATGCAGCCTTTTACATACTGAACTCTGGAATTGTGGTTTCTGTTAATAAGTAAGACAGTTTGGCAACACACATTTCTTATCCCCCATCATAGATCTAGCCTCTTTTAATAACCATCTGTTACTTTGCTTACTTCTTTCCCAAAGGTTAGCTTACTGCTTCAAATACAGCAAGCTTTCCAACAGGTCTTCACATCTTCTGGTTATTCCAAAGTTTTCAGCTTTATTGCCTTTTGCTTATTATCATATATAGCACTAATGGGTGGATCTTAGTAGCAANTTTTTTTTTTTTTTTTTTTTTTTTTTTTTTTTTTTTTTTTTTTTTTTTTTTTTTTTTTTTTTTTTTTTTTTTTTGTAAAAAATTTATAAAGAAAAAGATCATAGTCAGTGCCACACTTGCTACTTCCGAAGATCCTCTGCACTATCTGCAAGGACTGCTGTATTGCCATGATGTAATATTACAGATTTTATACTTCTTTGAGGTCTTGCCCTGCAAATATTTTCTTTTGTTTATGCTTAAAATAAACCTTTGTTATTTTCAGGTCAATATTTTAGCGAAAAGCAATGAGCATTGCTGGCTCCATACTCTCAATGACTTTATAAGTCGTTTACTCCAACACTTTGATAAAAATTACCAAGCAAACTTACCTCAGCCCTCTTACATTTTTTTGGTCCTCATATAAAATAGTTTTTATTTCATCCTTAGTTTCATAAGTTGGCGCATACATTAATTCCTTAGGGAACTTAAAAGTCACCATAATAAGATGGCATTAATGACACCAATCAGAGATATTCTTTCATCAGTACAGTGCTTTTCCACTCTTTATCCTAATTCGTTTATCCACACCGCTCTATATCTGGGTGTAATTACCAACCAAATCATGTTCAATCCTTTTCTTTTTGGTTTCAGTTAAGGTAATCATGCTAATATTTTCCTTTCGACATTCTTTCTGAACATCTACCTTCTTTGTTCCAATTCCATATTAGCGACATTAATTTGATTACTTGATTTCTGTGTGTCCCTTCAGCTTTTTATTCAATCCTCTTGTTAGTGGAGAAAATTTTGTGTGCCCATTTTTGTTCTTTCATGAATGACCTTGCAGCTATCCAGTATTGTCCTTTCCATCTTTATGCCAATGATTTCCAATATTACCATTCCTTCTCCCTTCAGAACTGAATGTGGCAGTGAAGTTGATCCAAATTAAGCTTGACAAAATCAATAACTGAGCGGTTCAAATCAGATTGTTTCAATACAGCAAAGACAATGGCAATTGTATTAAGTTCCGTTCCCCAATCAAGCTCCTTTCCTGTCCTACCTAATTTTACCATTAACAATACTATTTCCTTCTCTTCCTCTCCTGAAAACTTTACATTTCCCAAATATCCTGACACTGTTCTGTATCTCAACAATTCCAATGCTCAGCTTTTTTTCCTACCCAGATCCACATGCCAGCTTTTTGTTTCTTCACTTATTCTCTCCCACTTTGATTATTGTTGTGTGTGTATGGTGGTTTCTCGTGTGGGCTTGATGATAAGACTAAAGCATCTAAACTGTTGCATAAGGTTTGTCTTTGGCTCACCTAGGAATTCCCTGGTAACCAGCCTGTACACTAATTTAAAGTGGTTGTTTCCTTCCTACCGCAGACTTTACTTCCTTCCTTTATAATACTGTCTCCACACATTCTCTTTCTTACATATATGAACTCCTTACTTTCAACATTCACACCACACTATATCCCGTAACTCTGATCTTTACACTCCCTCTTAAAGAACTGCGTTCGCCGCTCTTTCCTAGCTCGTGCAGCTAGCCTTTGGAACTTCTTTCCAAATATTTTATGTGTTCCTTCTCTATCCATATTCAAATCTCTCCTTTTTTAGCAACTACTATCCATCCAAACTGAATCTTCTTAGCTGTGAATTTTGCTTGTTAATGATTGAATAAATGTTGTGCCCGTGTGGAAAGTATGTAAATAAATCAAATTAATTTGAATAAAAGTGTGATTTGGTGTTTTCATTAATGTACTTCACATTACATTTTATTTCCTAAGCTCACCCTTTGTTTTTTCTTTCCCCGATCAGATTGTTATGGATAACTTACAATGTCAGCCTCGAGGAAACAGTATCTTTCCTGACACCACACTTCCTGGCAAGTTTGTGAGTACTTTTGAATGGATTTGACTCAACAGCTTCCTTTAGAACCTCATCAATACCCATTAATGATCTTCCTTCCAGAGCCCTTCTTTCCTTGCCAATGTTGTATCTTCCACTGCTAAATTTTTCTAACTAGTGTTGAGCAGTATGGTGGTCAAGGACACTTTTTCCTAGATGTTTAACAATTTCCCTTGGGAGTTCCTTTCATGGATGAAATTTTTTTCCAGTAATGCCTTAAAATAACAAAATATTGTAGGGCACTCATGTTTCTTCTTTGAAATAAATAACTAAATTGAGGTTGTATTTTTTTTTTTTTTTTTAAAGAAGTCCAATGGGATTTAACAAGCTTAAAGAATGCTTAAAAGGGATAAGTATTGTTAAGTATTAAATAGGATTAAACATTGCAATCCTTTGAAATGTTAAATTTGATAAAATGGCTTTTTACCTTAGTCGATATTTTTTGTTGGAGTTTGGTTAACGTAGACTAAAACAATTTAAAAATGTCTATTTAAAAAAAAATTATCTGCCAACGTTTCAGCTTACATTAAAGCTGTTGAAATACAATATCATAAGAATAAAAAATAAAATGATTTACATTATTATTACATAGAATTGCCATAACTAAATGTAATGTGATATTAAAGGTATATATGTAGTAAAATATTATTACAGAAAAATATAATTCAACACGCCTACCTATCATGAAGGCGAGAAGGGACGTCGTGTCACCAGGATCCCATTTTAATGACTGAGAGGTAGGGTTTGGAATTTGTGAGATATTTGAGATGGACAATGTGGTTGGTGGAAGGGTGGGGGGTAAGAGGCAGTAAGTAAAAAGGGAGAGCGGCCTATGCCAAAGAGGGCAATACCAGAAAAAAAAGGTAGGAGATTATTGAAGATAAGTAGCTTTAAGTAACTGGGAGAAATGTTTGACAGGTTTATTTTAAAGAAGTGCTAATGGTTTTTCAGAATGTTGAATAAGTTGGGAAATTTGTTTTCAGTCAGATTTCGGTTAGTTCTTTCATTAACTAGATTGTGTTAATATGAAAGGTTTAAGATAAAAGGCATTTGTTTTCATAGGGTTCAGTGGAAAGAATGGTAATGTTATCTAAGTCAAATGCATGTTTTTCATGAATTGACGTGTTTTGTGGGGGCAGTTTTTATTAGTTTTTTTTATGCCATTTTTATGACAGTTGATTCTACCGGAAATAGGGTTTGCCTAGTGTAATGGCAATTAGGAGTGGAGCAAGGAATTTTATGAACATCATTGGTTCTGTTAGAAAGAGAGATAGGGTCTGGATTGAGAATGAGAAATGTAATGTAAATCTTTATATTTTTTTTATTCTTATGACATTGAACTTTCAACAGAAGATGGCTAACAATGTAAGCTGAAACATTGGCAGATAATCTTTTAAAATATACACTTTTTTTAAAATTTATATTTTTTTGGATCTACCTTGACCAAACCCCAACTAAATACATCTAATCATGGCTTTTTTTTTTTTTTTTATAAACCCCTAATATTTTATTACATAATATTTCAACCTACATTTGTGGCATGCCAGATGAGAAAATACAAACAATGGCAAATTCATCTTAAATTGGATACTTGAAACTATAAAAATTCAAGACCACATGGACTTCATTTCAAATGCTGATAAGTCATGGGTCAATCAATTCATAATTCTGCAGGTAAAAAATTGAAAGATACAACTGTTTTTTTTCACCAGAGCAAACATTCACCTGTCCTTTTATTGGCTGACTAATGGGTTATACTTATAGTAAATTTGTAAGTGACATGTACTTCACACGAATTAATCTAATGATTAATACTATAATTAGTGAGACAGGCTTTGTATACTCATGTAAAAAATGGATGCACTAATTATCAATTAATACTCTAATGGGAGGAAAGGAAAAACTTATCTACTGACATGAGTTTCACCTGAAGGAATTTGTGTACTGTTTCTTTCAATATACATTGTTTAATAATATACACTCATTAGTATCAAGAAAAAAAATCTTATGTTTCTTTAAATATTTCTGTAATAAGAATAATCCATATTTTATCAACAACTAGATGTGTTATTTTTATCGTGTCATGTTTGGTTAATATACAGATTTTGTATTAAGCAGTTTTCAATATTTTCATTTTTTATAATTTCCATTGTGAAAAAAAAGATTTAACACTGAATGAACATTACTGAACACTACAATAAGCACATTCCTAATAAGTCAGTTATATTTAGGATTTTGTTCAGAAATAGTCTTCTAAAAATTATTGAATGCATAAATTTTCATTTTAAATTGTCATAAGCATTCTTTTCAGTGTATTAAGAAGAAAAGGAAAATAAAATATTATAAAATGTATTTATTTATTTTGAAAGACAGTGGCCAATCTAAGAATATAAAAATAATTAGAGATTTACAAAAATATATAAATTACAAAAACATGCAACTGTACAGTACATACAAAAATTTCAATACATTTATTATTGTTACATATAGTAAATATTTGTTTATGTCTTATGCAGTTAGCTTTCTGAGAGAGGTTCTAAGAAATATCGCTTGAATTCCTTGGGCTTTGATTCCTGAGGTGGTGGTAACAGATGGTCACTTTCCTTTGGAGAGCTGTCAGAGGATTCAGTTGGATTAGTGGTACTTACCTCGACAGGTTTCTGGGATTTACGTTTGCGATTCAATAGAGGGAATTCATCTGGGGCAAGGAGTTTGCTGGTGATGGCAGCCTGGCTCCGATGTGGATATGGGCAGAACTTCTGCCTCGGGCAGCTACCTTTTTCAGCAAATACGGGACACATATATTCATGGCGCTTGGTGCACTAAAACAAAAATATACCCCTCATGTGTTCACTTAATTGAACTGTAAAAGAAGAAGAAATTATTTATTTTTTGTAATAATTCCAATTAAAAGAGTGATACAATTTGACATCTGATGACTCTAGTTCCTAGGTTCCCTAATCACAAAAAAANAAAAAAAGAATATAAATAGATGAATTATAACTGGCAAAGAGTGAAACTAATAAAAAAATTCTAACTGAAATAAATAAATAACCAGTTTCCCATGTTTATAGCAAACAGAAAATTCAAATGATTCATTTTCCTTTTTTTAAAAGCTATAATAGGACACAAGAGTACTCAGGCAAAAGAAAGAATGTACTTAAAACAATTAATATCAAAGTAAAGTAAATGAGAAGATTAATATAAAAAAGAATGAGAAGAAAATGTAGGTTATTGAAGGTTGACATGGATTAAAGATAAGCAATAAAGAGAGGATTCAACCTATATTAATTCTCTAATATATTTCTAAATACAGTTTTTTTAATAAATAGTTCCATTAATGTTTATCTTTATGCATGGTCATTATTAACCAAGATATTAATTATTTGCTGATTAGTCCTCCTGCGAGATCAATGATTATTAAATTTATGATGAGAGTAAAACTAATTTACCTCTTTTAAAACTAATTGGACAAATAATTGCACAGGATAAAATCAAATCAAAGTCCTTTATGAAACCCTAAGGCATACCAGTATCCTCTACATTAAAAAAAAAAAAAAAAAAAAAAAATTCCCTGATAGGTAAAAAGCTGAGTTATAAATAACATAAAATTCTTTATGTTAATTGATAATTAGACCTTTAGGCTTCTATTGATTATGATAATTGACATATTTACATGGACTGACACTTTTTTTCTCAAAACACACTTATGAAATATATAAGTAATAATAATAGTATAAAAGCTTATATAATTATGTTTACCTGTCAAATATTATACAAATAAACAGTTTTCTAAAATTGGTAATTAAAGTAAGACAAAAATGCTGTCTTGACTCATTAGTTATCTAAATAGATTACAAAATAAAGTAGGGATCACAACTTAATTACATTGAATACTTCAGCACAGAATCCAAGAAGAAATGAACGACATATAGGTGCTTTAGGATTAACTTTGATATGGAGGTAAGGACAATCTGTTCTTTGACACAGTCCAGCTAAGTAATGGTGACAAGTGGGCATCTTTTCAGGTCTGACATCATGAGAAAGTGCACACTTATCATCCTTGCATTCACCCTTTACAAATCTGAAACAAAGGAATACAAATTAAGTACTATAAAATAATAGCTCAGTTAAAAAAAGGATAAGAGTACATACCATGATATTTCATAAATATATAATTTATTTAAATAATAACTAATGGCAATAGCATTTGACTCCAGGCTAATAATACTTATTAAAAAATATTTATGGAATTTCTATAAAAATTAATTACTCTATATTTATTTAAGCTGCCACATTGTGCAAATTATTTAGGATGTGAAGTGCTATTTACAGTATGAGTTTATAATGAGTTACATTCGGACAAAGATAATTTTAAAAAATGACACTTCTTGGTAGTATTTGATTTTGTTTAGTTTACTCTGTACTGGAAGCAACCAAGTCATAACTTAGCAGATATCTAAACTCAGAAGATATTTAACTAATAAAACTTTTATTGTGTAAAGGGCTGGCAGTTTACCTTTTGCAGGGTAAAAAGAAAAAATATATTGTCTTCCTGTCAAACAACAGCGTGACAAGGTAGCTTAAAGATAAATAATATATAAATAATACAAAATTGGGAGAAGATATCTCTTTTGCTAAACAGAATAAAGGTTGGTAATCTTGCCGATGTTAGGATAGAAAACATATTATGTTACTAAAAAAACTATTCAATACAACAGTATTTATTCAAATGGAGCGTTTTTTTGACTATGGATTTTATTATTAGATGATTTTAGTTGGGGTTCGGTCAAGGTAGATCCAAAAAAATATAAATTTAAAAAAAGTGTATTTTTTAAAAGATTATCTGCCAACGTTTCGGCTTACATTGTAAACCATCTTCAGGGCTGTAGAAATACAGTGTCATGAGAATACAATAATAATTGACAATATTATAATACAGAATTACCATAATGTAATGTGATATCAAAAGTATGAATGTAAAAGCTATATAAGAGAATTAAAAAAAACAAAAAAAAACATGCAAACAACAACTTATTAAAAAATAATTGAATAACATTAAAACAGTAATTTACCACACCTGCCTATCATGAAGACGAGAGAGGACATCCTGTCCCTAAGTTCTCATTTCCATTACTTAGAGATATAATTTTTCAGGAAACAACGTGGGAGGTGGAAGGGTGGGGAAGGTACAAAGCAGTCTGTTTCAAAAGAGAGTCAACAAAAGAGGTTTTGTTGGGAATAAGTAACTTTGGAACTGGAAAAAATGTTTGACAGGTTTATTGGGAAGGAGGGCTAATGGTTTTTAGAATGTTGAAAATGTTTAAATAAGTTGAAGAAATTTATTCTATGTCTATTCTGTCTAACTGAATAGTGTATTAAGTTAATGTGAACGGTTTCAGATAAAAGGCATTTGTGGTTCATAGGGTTCAGTGGAAAGAATAGTTATGCTCTCGAAGTCAAATGTGTGTTCTTCATGAAAAACATGTTTAGTGAGGGCAGTTTTTATTAGTTTATTCTTTATGTCATTTTTATGGTTATTGATTTTACAGGAAATAGGGTTTTTTGTTTGTTCAATTAAGAACCATGGCAATTAGGTGTGGAACAGGGAATTTTGTAGACGACATTAGTTCTGTTAGGAAAGGGGATGGGTTCTTTGAGGATGGTGTAAATATATTTTAGTTTGTTGTTGGTGGAAAAAGAAAGCTTAAGGTCAGGGAAAGTTTTTCTGAGAGATTTCTTAATATTTTTGGAATTAGAAAGAGAACGGAAAACGAGGTCCTTATTTTGGGGGAGGGGGATAGTTGAAGAAGTGAAAATAATATTTAATTTAGAACAATGAAACTGAATGCAAATTTATTTATTGATAAAGTATATACTTTACAATAGTAAGGGATTACATAAGATGGTGAGTTCAAATATGAATATCTATCAATCACGATGCTGAGTAATCCACTTAATTTATACAGCTTTTGTTCAACAGACCTTTTTTTTTTTAGCTTGATTTGGCATTAGCGTTGATAGAGACAGTAAGCAATATTGCAAAGAAATCAGTGTTATTTAAAATGAAGTGATAACATGAGATAGGTTCCAAAATTATTGCCTTTAATTTTCAAATTTACAATAAGATATTTCTAGATCACATAAAATTGGTTGAGTTAGTTGTAGAATATACAAGAATTATAGGTTATGAAGTAAATAAAGGGCAAATAACAAAATGTGAATTTGAAGTGAAATATTGAAGTCCCACTTCTAATTGTTCAATTTCATTGCATTGCGCATAAAATATTTCTCTTGTCAATAAATAAATTTACATCGAGTCTTATTACTCAAAACTAAATATTATTTAAATTGCATAGAAAATATTTATTATTTAAACTTGACATTTAAAATTCATCTCTCCTATTGGTCTGATTCTGTCTAATAACGAACTCAGCCTTTTTTTGTTTGTGTTTAAAAGCGACGGACGTCAAATTCCACTAATCAACTAATTATGGTTTCTAAGCAGTATCAATTATAATTTAAGGTTTAGGTAAAAAATAGTTTGCCATTAGGCCAAGGAAGATAGCCAATGAACACAGATTACAAAAGGTACATTAATTTGCTTATCAATGAAGAATTTTTGATGTGTTTAATCGCTCAAAGTTATTATTCTGCTGCATTAAAATTAAAAAAAGCTCTTATTTGTAGATAAATCTTGCCCTGGACAACATTGGAACCTGCAGCGTCAGGATTGTGAGACCTGTGCCCCAGTCTTTGGCATTGAAAAGTGACATAACAAATTTTGTTATTAAGAACTGAAGAACTATGTAGCCAGTAGAGCTTTTGCAAACATATACACACAAATGCAAATAAATTTAGTAACTTTAATTTTTGGTTTCTGAGAAAAAGGATAGAAAAAAAAACATCATGATAACTTTAATAGCTACATTTCTTCAGAATTCGCAAAAAATTAATCTTTATAAGATCATTAGAGGTGAATTTTTTTTAAAATCATATTTTTAACAAAATGAGATGAGTTATGTAAGCAAGTTTATGAGTACCCATGATGATTATTCATGCAAAGAAAGAAGTTAGCTAAATAATTCTAACATAAAATATAATTAATACACCTTTTACAGATAGCGATGTACTTAGAATCATGAAGCTTTTGGCAAGTTCCTTTGTCTTTACCCTTGCAATGACCATAACGATTATAAAATGGGCAAGGTTGATTATTCTTTTTCAATTTTGTAATTAATGCAGCAATAATCTTCTGTTTGTCAGCTCTAAAATAAAGCAAGAATTAACAGTTATAAAGTCTGAGATATTTTAAAATTTATTTAATATGGTAAATACTGAGGAAAGTATTAATTTAGTAAAATCTATATTTATAAAAATATAATGAAAATTCATATACTTAATACTGATTAACTCATTAAACCGCACAGCCCACATGACAGGCCCACCCCACTCTTCTCTTCTAACATTATTTTAAATTTCATCCAAAAACTCATAACAGAACGAATCAGTAAACACCAAATTGCTAAGTAAGGCAAAGAGACATGCTTTTGGAGATATTCTTTATATTTTCCCTAATGACTGAAAATATTTATATTAAAATAAAATTCAAAATGAGTTCGGTGGTTTGGGCTTTTTTGTCATGGACTGGAAGCATTTCAATCATTATTAAATATTTCAATTCACAAATAATAACATTCTCATAAAAATAACTTCACCTATATTTGAGAGAAGAATAAACCAATGAACTTTTCTTCCTCTTTGTAGCTTTCCTTTTAATATTAACATTCTTAGTATTCATAGACAACTTTTTATTTAAGGATTGATTTCTTGACCTAACTATTTTGTACTTGGACACTTTATCATCAGACTTTCTAGGACTAGGAACTTTTTGAACAGATGAAGTTAATGAGATTTTAGAGATCTTCCTGACTTGCATTCGTGATTCAATTTGTTTTTGGAGAACAGATTTTCTAACCAATTTATTAACACCAATTGACTTGAATTCAGATAAATTATGCAAGTCAGATTTCTTTTGATTTATGAAATTCGGACTGATATATTTTAAAAATTTCCCTTTTACAATTTTAATTTTCTTATTACGAACTGACAATTGGTTAATCTTTCTGTACAAGGAATTCTTCATTTTCTTTATATAATTCAAGTTATATAATGAAACTAGACTAGATTTTCTTCTAACTATCTTATATTTTGAAACAAATTTTGATGGAGGAGTACTAACTGACGTTGATGGTATTGAAGGATTTAATCTTTCTGACAAATTTGAAGTAAGTACAGGGGCTTTGATAGAATTTACATTAATATCAGGAGGCACATTCTTCAGAAACATTGGGTTTACATGTATACCAGAATTGCCACATGGTTTCTGCAAAACTGGGACATTGGAAGCAACACACTTTGGATTTAGCACTAATTCTTGATTTTTTATCCCTTCATTTTTTATAAAATTGGGGTTTATATAAATACTTGACTCTTTTTTTAGTTCTAGTGATTTCAGTGGAAAATGTTTGCTGCTGTCTAAAAATTTTGGATTGTAATAAACCCTTTCAGGTTTCTGTGATACCGGAGTTTGAGAACAAAGGACAGGTGTGAAGGCTTTATTAATGTAAATGTTTCGAGGGGTACACATTAAAGGATTAATATGTATCTGAGAAGGTTTGCATGGAGGCAAAAGAACAGGTGTTTTCTCAACAGCTCCTCTACAATGATTACAGTTACTTGAGGAATTGCTTTTCATTGGTAGATAGGCACCACTGCTCAAAGGAGGCACTGAAACACAAAAATAAATAAATTATAGAACAAACAAAATAACAATAATTAAGGCTCTAATAAAAGAAAAAAAACATTATACATAGTTTATAGTGACCTTGGGATATAATGATTTCTATTTATAATTGAACTAATTATTGGATGCATATAATTCTTTTATACTGATACATTTTGCAAGATGATAGGAAAAATAATATTGATAGGAATGATATCTCTATTGTCACATCTGTCTATAAAAGTCAGAAAAAAAAAATCAATGAAATATTAAAAAATTCGTCATGTAGCAGCTATGTAAACTAAGCTGATTTTTCATGTATCATTAAGATGCACCCAAATGAAAGTAAATGGCGAATTATACTTTACAAGCTGGTGAGAGCTTATAGTTTATTTATAAGCAATAGGTAAGCCAAAAAGAAAGAAGCATTATAAATATCTTCTTCATAAGCATTAATAATAAAAATATTACAGAACATAAATTTCAAAAAATTATACTTTGCAACTATTATGTTTAAACAGCTTTTTTGTAATGCACATAAAAACAAATATATGAATAATAAAAATTTTGGTTTTCCTCTAAATTATTATCACCTGATTTCTACAGAAAATAAATTTGTTATACAGTTTGCACCAATACCAAATTTGGGTTTATTTTGAAAATATGATGGTTGATTTGAATCATCCAACACAAATTATATTTCAGCATTATGACCTATAGCAATGGATTTTTTTTTTACTACTAAAGGCCATAAAAAACAACAAAAAAAAACATCTATTTCAGGATTGGAATAATATCTGTACAGATGAAGTAAGGAAAAAAATTACAGACAAAATTATAAAAATAATCTAATCACTAATTTAAATAGTGCAGGGAGCTAGAAAAAAAAAAACTACCTCAGCCGGGGATCGAACCTGGGAGAGACTCGGAGTGAAATGGGGGAACTAGAAATTACTCTCAACTCCCTCAGTGGCGTAGTTGGTTAATGCACCTGCCCGGATAGTGGGGGACCCGTGTTCGATCCCCTTCTGAGTTAGAGAGATTTTTTTTTCTAGCTCCCTATATGATTCAAATTAATAATGAAATTTGGAATTACAGTACCTTAATTATCATCATGATTTGAATATTCTAATCACTTTTATTGTACAATAAAACATTTTCACACACATTCACAAAATTACTTACAGTTTGAGAAATTGGAGGCAGAGTTTGGGTTCATTGTCAATGATTCGAATAATAATTAACCTGAAATAATTCAAATCAATAATTACAATGAGTAAAATATATTAAAGTTCATTGAAGGAAGCAGGAAGTGGCTAAATAAAAATTAATTTTGAAAATTACCATTCTGATAACAAATTCATACACTTTAAAATACAAGAAATGTACGTATAATTTCACAAATTCCTTCACAAATATGAAACAAAAATATATTAAACATGAACTGTAAGTATTTAAAAATCTGCTGACAAAAAGTATCCGGTCAATAATACAGGAGACAAAATCTGGAAAAAGTGAAATTATTTATTTAAATAAAAACAATAAATCAATCCCATTATTAATTATGGACTTACTGATGTTGAGAATGATTGATAGACAGAAAAATGATAAGCGGGAAAATTAATAAGAGAAAAATATTTTTCCAAGCAAGTAACTAAGATCCCAAATTTATTATTTAGTCTGACAGAAACTTAAAGATCATTCTTTGAAAAATATACAATTAAATAGAAAAGAAAACATTGATCCACAAAAAAAAAAAAAAAAAAAATTCTACGGAACCAATTTAATGACTAAAATGAAACAATTACATTTGATAAAGAATTGCTTTAAAAGACAAAATACTTATATTATTACAATGAATCTCAATACACTAAATTTAATTATTTAGTTTAATTCAAAAATTGCTAGTTTATTAAGTAACAATTTACTAAAACTCAGACTGTAAGAAGGGTTAGTTTACCTTTAAGCTTTACGGAATGCTCTATTCAACATTAACTGGGGATCAACCTGGAAGTTAGTAAAATTTATTTTTAATCTTCAATAAAACTAATTAATATTTAACTAAACACAATCCGGTTTATTGATAAAAATTAGTTAAAATTCATGCATAAAAACTAACAACTGAAATCGTGGAACCACCTGAAATACCAAATTTATAAAGAACATGTCAATGACCTATAAAATGAAAGTTGTATACAAAGGGAAATAAACTACACAGAAATGTTTTCTGTTACAAAAGGAAATTTCATTATCACAAGTAGGGATTAACTTGACAATTGAATATTAAGCTTAAGAGACAATGTTTTCAATAAGCACAAAGAAAATTATTATATAACTTTCAAATGATTATTTGAATATTTTCTGCAACAAATTTACTTGATAAATGTAAGCTAAAATTGATGGTTAACCTACCACTAAATTTATTAACATTTGATTGAAAACATTTTAGTCAATGAATCTTGGTACACCATATTACATTATATATTCAATGATTACTTTGTAATTCAGAATATTTTGGGGTGGGTTTTGAAGGAATTCGTGTGTGTGAGTGTGCATGCGTGAGTGTGTGTGTGTGTATATATATATATAAATGAATTTCTTGGAAACCCGGCTCAAAATATTCTGAATTACAAAGTAGTCATTAAATAAATAAATAAATAAATATATATACACACANGCTCTTCATTCCTGGCCACCCTAGAGCCACTCTTATGGTCCACCGTGGGAAATCTTGCTAGATCACGCAGCACATGCTTGGCGCACCTTTTGGTGTCTTATGGGTATGATCGGAGGGAATGTTGAAGACATTTCCAGAAAAAAACAACAACCCCACTATGGTTGTCGCTAGTGGCTATGGTCAGTAGTGACTGGTACATATATATATATATATATAATATAAAATGCATTTTATATCAAGATACAGACTTACATTTTAAATTCAATTTTATTTCACCAGACCATTTTCCATGTGCTTATTCTTGAATTGTTTATCAAGTCAATTCTTTTAAATAATTCAACCAAAACTTAATTAGGTACAATTAATATTCATAAAACTTTTAGGATACAAATTTTTTATATCTTTCTGCGAGTCTAGGCAATGTCATGGTTTTTCATTTAGTCCTGTTAGCCAGATAGTTTTTGTAAATTTCATTTTCAATATATTTATATCTCTTAACAAAAGTATTGCTATAGTTCATATTCTCTCTTTAAAATTAGCAATAATTTTTTCATTCAATTTTAAAAATTATACACGCAAGTATTATATACAATTTGAGCAATATTTTGGCCACCTAGACCATTTTCATGATATTCTATCTATCTCTCTCTCTCTCTCTCTCTCTCTCTCTCTATATATAAATTCAGCGGGCTACGTGAGCTCACGTCCTGGACTCAGACAGTATATTGTTAGATTCCTACGGAGGTATGCGCCTCCAACATACCACGTCACATGGGAAATACATTAGCCAGCGAATTTCCTGGGGTAGAAAGAAGGGAGGGGATATTTGGGTCAGTTAGATTTCCTTTGCGGGAGCAATCCCTTGGCATCAAAGAGCGCCAGTCCTTTACCAGATGTCCCTGTAATTGCATAGTTTTAAATATAGACTTATACAAACGGAATAAATAAGCCTTCCCACATTGCTTGCTGGGCCTAACAAATTTATGTTTAACGTAAGTAATGCGCACTGAAATTCTACTGAAACCTTTAGATANATGACTATCCTTAAAATGTTCTAGGCCAAAATATCCATAAAATCAAAATCAATTAATTTGAAGTCGATTAGATAGGAAACCTTTTCAACAGTTCAGTAGATATAATTATTACTTAAACTCTTATATGAAATAAATGCCAATAAAATGAAATAGATTTTCTATGATATTATCATTCACAAAAATTGAAAAATAATTTGATTTTTCAATTACATTGAAATTATAAATATTTAATAAGAGTACTATTGAGAATTTAATGATTTTTTTTTTCTTTCTTTTTTATAGACTTTTATTGATGTTCATAGAATCCTTTTTCATAGCAAATTATCTTTGCAGAAACAATTCAGAACAACTTTATATATGTATTAAAAACAAGCATACTTAAATGGAGGTTTTGATTCAAAATCATTTTGTCCAAAAGGAGAGTTACTGACTGTGGTCAGTGGTCTTAATAGAAAAACAAATTCCTATAAAGTAGGCTTCAAAACAGCGAATTGATACCAGACCAATAATAAACATTGAAATTTATATAATATATTTTAAATATAATTTTTGNNTAAATATAATTTTTGTTAATTTTTAATAACTTTTTATTACATACTTAATTTAAATACTTTTTATTTCATTATTTCAACTAAATTTGATTTAATTTTATCTAAATGACTGATCGTAGTCTAGCAGGATTTGAATATTTTTTGCCTTGGATTTTTATGTGGTTCTCTCAAGTATTTACAAAATATTTTAATATAGCATTATAATTGGTTAAATCATCATATATATATATTTTTATAGCAGATCATTTACTGTGCACTGTATCATTATTGAAAGTATAAAATTTTGCTAAGCTAGAATTTATATGGTAACTTCAATTAAGCCCGTTTGACACCCTCCAGTTGAATTGATACTCTGTTTTGCTATTTCAGGTTCATGATCATACTGATACACGTTTTTATCAGTATCTTAGAAAAGTAGTTTTGCTGCACTCTAGTAGAAGTTTCTGTAAAAAAAAAAATCAGGCATTTTGAAGTGTATGAGACATGATATTAAACTTCATCCATTATCTATTACTACTACTACTACTAGATAGTGCTTCAACACTTGGTGGGTCCTGGCCTCCTCTAAACTTCATCCATTATAAGTATTTTTTTAAATTAATAAATCTTTATTTATTACAGTCTGTTAGTTAACATTTTGTAATTTGATGGCAGAGAGATATATACAATAAAAAATAAACGTAAAAAAATAGTAAATAAATATTGAAAAAATTAAAAGTAACAATAACATAAAAATTGGATATCACTACAACACTTATATTGATATAATAACAATCCTAATAAGTCTAGGCATTAAACCCAGGAGGTCGCGAGGCCATCAACGTTTTAGTTTCCGGAAGGTTTGAAGTCCGATGACAGGGATTGGGCTTATGGATTAGGATGAAATTGGAGTTTACCATGGAAGAGCTTGAAACAAGTGGAGTTAAGGTCCTGGAAGGATTATCAAAGTCATGATGAAGGGTAGAGTTGGACACATAATATGGAGTGTTTGCAATTATTTTTAGAAATTTAGACTGAAAGTATTATATTCGTTTGATAATTGAAGTCTTAGCGGCACCCCACAATTCTGCAATGCAGGTCCTGATTGGTCATATTATGTTATTGTAGATGGTCAGTTGGATTTAAATTGTGAGCTGTGAGAGCCTGTCTAAATTAATAGACTGTATTAGAGTCCGTGGCATATGTTGAGTTCTTGTTGCTTGATTTTAATATGTTCACCCCAGTTTAGTTGTGAGTTATGGTGGAACCCAATGTAATAGACTATAATAGAGATGTTAATTAATTAATTTGTAACATTATTAGGAGAATCTTTTCTTAGCAGAAAATTTACCTGTACACATTTGGACTCATTTATTTTAATTCACCATTTGCTACACCTCTGCTGAATAGCATCAAGGTGGCTTTGTAAAATGTTGGATGCAGTTTTGGAATCAGGATGAGTGGGGATGTCTGCAATATAAAGGATAGGTCCAAGCACACTCACTTTTCCAGGGAAGTGATAATTTGATCTTTGCCGGACCCTAAAGAAACAGTTAGAAAGGTAAGATTTAAGTATTAGGCAGATGGTGCTTGGAAATTTGGACTTGAGCTTATATGATAGACCAGTATGCCATACTCAGTGAAATACTTGAGAGATATCTAAGAATGCACCAGGACAAAATTCTTTTCCAATATCAGTAAAAACTCTTTTATAGTGTGGCCTGTAGGATAAACATGCAGCAACAACTCTTAAAATATGACAATGGTACTTTAACTTGGTTTAATCATACTAAAAAATACTATTTCTTAACTCAAAAAGAACTAGGACATTAAAGAATAACTACAAAATGGAGCCAACAAGCAGATATTTGTGCTATCAATAACAGGATTTGATTACATTAAATGATTGACCAATATGCTATAAAAATTTTATAAAAGATTAGGTGTTTTAGAACCTATAACCCCTTACAAACATTTGATCACACTTAGTGATATTTATCAGGTGAAAAAAGTAAGATACTGAGCCTCTTGCCAATTAAGTTCAAACCGTGATTAGTGTAGCTCAGAGCATTGTTTAGGAAACCACTAGCCAATAAAGAGTAGAGTAACATGACTGTTCAAAGTAATTGTTTGGCTCTAACTCATATTATGGCAGCTATTGGAAATTTTATTGACAAAATACAGATTAAACTCATTATATGCATAATAAATAAGCAACAATCTAATTTATGAGTAAAATTTATTTATTAATAAAAGTTTTCAAGACTTTCATTCATAAAATTACAAATGGTTTATTTCATATTTTGATATCATAAAAATATTAAAGTAGAGGACTTTACTACTATTAAGCAAATTAGAATAATGAAGCATAACAAAGATGCGAGAGATAATTATCAGAATTAGACTACTCCCTATCATGTATACTGATATAAATATTCAATAGCACTAAAACTTCTACTATAAGGTTCAGTAAACCTTGTTTGGCATATTAAAACTATTTAGGACCATCAATAAATAAGAGAAAAGCTTTACAATTTTTTAAAAATAGTCTCAGCTAAAAACAAATAAAGAAAAAACCTGTGCAAATAAAGTTGTAAAAAAATCAATTATTTATAATACATACCTTAAATACTCACATGAAAAATAAAATATTGACAGAACACTTTGTTAATAACAATTTCAGAGGTTAATCACTCTTTTCAGGTTATGTTGTGAAATATTTTGGTTGACTACCAACCTAAATTGTTTCATTAGGAAAGATGTATTCAGTTTCTATGATTCGATCATGTGTGATATGATATATTACTGAAAATATGACTGGATAATGTTAGGAAAGAAAAAATATAAATTAAATTTGTCAATGGTCTAAAATAAATTAATAAAGATTGCGCCTAATACTAGATGAAATAAAATATTCAAAAGGAGAGTTTGTTGACCGTAGATATTATTCTAAGATGATTTTAGTTGGGGTTCGGTCAAGGTACATCCAAAAAACACAAATTTAAAAAATGTATTTTTTAATAAAGGATTATCTGCCATCGTTTCGGCTTACATTGTAAGCCATCTTCAGGGCTGTAGAAATACAATGTCATGAGAATACAATAATAATTGAAATTAGTATAATAGAGAATTGCAATAATATAATGTGAAATTCAATCTTTTTTCCATGAGTCAATTTTGCGAGACGTCACACCTGTGTAATCTTCATATTTTGCTTGAATCACTATCTCTTTGTTTAGTTTTGATTTTAAACAGTCATTTGCTTTAAGTTATTTTCTGTGTTCGCAATTTAATTATGTCTTTGTGATTCCGGTTTTTGTCTTCGTTTTGGTTGGTTTTTGATTTTTTATTGGCAACAAACATCTCAGGTCATCGTTGCCGAGTCTTCGTTTTGTTTTACATTTTAACCTGATTGGGGGTTGATAATTTTACAATTTATCATTTATTTCAATATAATTTTGTTTTGGACTAAAATAACATTAGAATGTTATTCTAAAAATTGTGGTATATTTTAAAATTAACATTTTAAATAAAATGAATGGAAACCTATGAGCCTTGAATTTTTATCCTTCCCGAATTAAGGTAATAATATTTTTAACCAGTTTTCTTATAAACTACTTTCCAAAAAGCTATTAATAATATAATAAACAAAAAGCATTTTTCTCAGGGTTCTGACTATTAAATATTTCTTTTTTAAATAGGTATTTATAGTAAACCTTGTAATTTGTTATTTTATGTTAATAAACTTTTATTTATTCTGTTAAATTAAAACATTTTGTAATTTGATCACCACAATGAATTTAAAAAAAAAATTACATTCAATGTCAATCACATGAGGAGAGAAGGTGACCAATGACTACTCTCAAGTTATTTACAGATTATGTCCCCAGGAGGTCACGTGGCCATCTTCGTTTGATACTGTGGAAAAGGGTGAAGCGGGAAGAAATGAAGTCTTGAACAAAAGGGATATTGAGATCGTGGTGAAGGGATGAATTGGATACATAATAAGGAGCAACAATTATTCTCAGGGTTTTGGGTTGAAAGGTTTGGATTCTTTGGGTATTGGAAGGCTTGGCAGCACCCCAGATTTCTACTCCGTAAGTCCAGATTGGTCATAATAAGGTTTTGTAGAGTATCAGTTTGTTTTCTATTGTATGAATGGTCTTATTCATGAGTCTGTATAGGAGTCCATATTGCCGATTGAGTTCTTGTCTTTTAATTTTAATATGTTCTCCCCATGTAAGTCGTGAGTCAAGATGGAACCCAAGGTAACGAACGGAATTTGAATGTGGTAAAGGAATATTGTTAAATTTCACAATTTCAGGGAAGTCTTTCTTCCGCAGTTGGAAATT
>KZ806923.1:500360-511546 GCA_000696205.2 Oncopeltus fasciatus | reverse complement strand
CTTACCATTGTCATTTTTTTTAGTTCATTGTAAGTAAATTACAAAATTATTTTTGTTAACAGAAGTGTAATAAATGAACAAAAGTTGGAAAAAAAAATTAATATATAAGGTAAAATTTTAATTACAATTAAAAACTATTGTAATAAATATACACTTTTTCTGTTTCACCAAACAACTTATAGTAAAGTAATTAGGTATAAAATAGTGTATTATAGTATTCAATGTTGGATATAAGTTTAATGATGTAGTAATATATATTAATATTAAATTTCAAGCTGTGCTTTGTGGTCTCCTATTGTTAAATATTCTATTAAGTCCTTTAAAATTTTAAAACTAAGTATTATGTATTATATTAATTAAAATTCTAACATGCCATGAATATATACCTATTTTTTAGCAATAATTTTATCGTTCACGTTGGCTTCATCAGTCATCAGATGTATGTAAAGTTTTTTCCGGGTTGGACCGTGTAAAGTTTTTGATGGCTGCCGAGCTTTCGCACATCCTGTGATGGCTTCTTCAGGGCTGAATAGAGAAACCTCTAAAATGAGACCCTCTATTCAGCCCTGAAGAAGCCATCACTGGATGTGCGAAAGCTCAGCAACCATCAAAAACTTTACACGGTCCAACCCGGAAAAAACTTTACATACAAATAATTTTTCTCAAGTTTTTTTTGTGTTAAGAGATAATTTTAAAATTAAATTATTACCTTTTGTGCATCCAGAGGGTCATCATAATAACAATCATGAGAGAAAAAGCGCACAAGTATCTAACTTTTTTTTTCTTTCAAAAATTCAATTTTTTTTTACATGAGTCAATCCTGCGAGACATCATACCTGTGCAATCTAAATATTTTTTTGAATCACTATCTGTGTGTTTTGTTTTGATAATATTTTAAACTGTTATTTTCTGTATTCACAATTTAATTATTTCTTTGTGACTACTTGTGATTTCGTTTTCGTCGTCAGTTTGTTTTACATTTTTGCCTGATTAGTGGTTGATAATTCTACAAACTATTTTCAATAAAAGATTACCATAGACTACACTAGACCACTAATGCGGCTGTCCCATAAAAACGAGAGCTATGTATCACTGGAATTTAAGAAAATGAAATCTATTCAATATTCTTTTTATCTGTTAGAGTATTTCCTCAATTATCAATATTGTAGTATATATTATTTCTTTAGCTGTTTTACTCTTTCAAAAAACTAATAATTATATGTATAATACTTTTTAAGGCTTAGAAATAAGGCTACCAATCATTTCAGAATCTTTAGGGTCAATATTGAAAGGAATCCTGTGGTTTCTTAGTGTTTATCTAACAAATCAAAGTTAGTGGGTTAATCCTTAAAATGTTAGAAGTATAAAAACTTTTAATATGTTGTCCTTCAGAAGTTGTAAAGCCTTAGTCAGGAGCCAGTTCTATGTAAGGTCACGAGTAAAGATAATGTTAAGTGATAAAATTAAACTGGAGATGGCTTAATTCTGGAGGCCTAATTGATTCAAGATGGTCACTTTAATACCCCTAAAATGAGACCCTCTTATATAAGCTATATACACTGGGTCAAGTTAAAGCCTAATAACATTGAAGTCAAAGAGGGTAGGCTTTGGGGAAAATAAAAGAAGATATTTATGAAATTTAAAAGTTCATTCAGAATAATTTAATAACTCAAGGCAGTAACACCTTCCAAGGTCAAGTATATTATCTCTCATCTGCCAAAGCTCAAATCACCCAGATATTTAATCACCAGTCTAATTCTCCACAATCTTTCCAAGAAGGCAATTAAATTCCTGACCTACATCTATAATTGTATATTCCAAACTACCCACTTCCCACTCCTCTGGAAGTACTCCAACATAATACTGTTTCCCAAACCTGAAAAACCACCACATAGCTGGTATCTTCTTGATCCTATAGTCTCCTTCCTAAACTTTCTAAGGTTTTCAAAATAATTTTGTTGCCTTCCATTGAACCCTTTAACACCCTCCCAAATAATCAGTTTGGCTTCTGAAGCAAGCATTCTACTGTCCAGCAAGTCGTAGACTACATTTCCCCTTCCTTAGAGTGCAAGGAGTACTGCCCAGGCGCTTTTTAGAATGCTTCTCAAGCATTCAATTGAATCTGGCATGGTAATATTTTGTTTAAACTGTAATCCATACTTCCTAGAAATCCTTAATCCAGAATTACCATATCCTTAAGTAAGTAAGACTTACTTATCCAATCATTTCTTTAGTGTTTTTCAAGGATTGGATTTCTTCAATTTTTATCAAGTGGAAGCGGGAGTTCCTTAATGCAGTGTGTTTGAACCTATCCCATTCATTTTATACACTGCTGACATCCCTGCCTATCCAAGTACCTTATTAGCTCTATTTTCAGATTCTAAGGCTATCCTACCTTCCCAATCTGATTCTAAACTGCTTCTAAAAACCTACAAGTTCATCTCAAAAGCATAAACAAATTGTGTGAGAAATGTTGAACATAAATCAATGAAGCAAAATGCTTTCAAGTTAATTTCCAATTGTGAAAAAAAAACTTTCCTAAAATGTTCCTTTACCACTCTTAAATTCCGCTCATTACCTGAGCGTATTACTCATTACCTCCATATTTACTCACGTCTCACATGGGGCTGAACATACTAAAGTTAAAAGACAAGAACTCAGTCTAAAACTAGGACTTCTATTTAAACTCAACTATATACAAAACAAACTCCTATATAAACTCAACTATATGAAAAACAAACTGATGAGGGTGTAAAAATATGGGTGCCACCAAGCCTTCCACATCCATCGAATCCAGTCCTTACAACCACAGAATAATCGCCAACGCTCTCTATTACATACCCAATTCCTCCCTTCATCACAATTTTAATATCCCTTTTGTTCAAGACTTCATTTCTTCCCGCTTCACCCTTCTCCACAGTAAACTGCCTTACCATCCTCATCCTGATCCACTAGCATAGACCCTGTCCTCCAACTCCAACCCTTCAACCATTCCCGTCGTCTTAAACAAAGACAACCTCCTGGGAACATACTTCGTATTTAATTTGTGAGTGGTGTCGTTAGTCACCTTCTCTTCTCTTACCATTGTCATTTTTTTTAGTTCATTGTAAGTAAATTACAAAATTATTTTTGTTAACAGAAGTGTAATAAATGAACAAAAGTTGGAAAAAAAAATTAATATATAAGGTAAAATTTTAATTACAATTAAAAACTATTGTAATAAATATACACTTTTTCTGTTTCACCAAACAACTTATAGTAAAGTAATTAGGTATAAAATAGTGTATTATAGTATTCAATGTTGGATATAAGTTTAATGATGTAGTAATAAGATAAACTTGCTACTATTATGCTATTAGATTTTTATTCTTGAGATAATTCAGGTTTTGTAAATTTTTAGGCAGAAATGAGCTCAAATGGATATGTAGGCCCACCAAGGCTTTTAAATAGTGAAGTTATTCTATATGACTCAGATGCTAAACACAAAAACTGTACACTAAGAATGAAAGTGAGTTCTTTCTTAATTTATTATGTTAAGGGTGTTGCACATAGTTTCCCATTTAAATATGACTAATTTTTATTGATTTATTTCAGGAATAGTTCTGTTTTGCTTTATTTATTTATTTTTAAATACATTATTAAGTAACAGGTTGTACAAGACTAAGTATTATAAGTAGCAGGTATTTTGTAAAGAAAGTATATAAATTATTTTTATATCATCATCTCCTCCCACAATAATACACCAGAAACTAGGAATAATAAAAAAAATATATATATATATATATATATTTTTTTTTTATAATGTTTGGCATATGAGTCAACTGGTGCAGAAAAAAAAATGTAAGTAATAATTTAAGCCATTTGCCATGTGTAGTCCAAAAAGCTGTCAATGTCATGGGCTAAATATTTTTAAACTTGCAATCATATGTTGAGAATTTGGAGTGTAAGACAGATTCTACATTTGAGTCACTAAAATAAAGCATTTTGAAGATAACTGTTTAGACCTGTCAGCGCACGATGGCCTCACTGATGACTTAGTTTCTAACATTTACTTATTACTTACATGTTCTTTTTTCAATAATTAGGTTTCTATTTATAGAAGAAGTTATGGTTTTTGTATTTTTGTTTAAATATTATTTTTACTGATCATAATAAATAATAATAGTAAATACAAAAGCATGCACTATATTATGTATTAAAAGGTACAGGCTATCCGATAGATTGGTGCAAATTATAAAAATGTATTTGTGTCTGTGTGTGTGTGTGTGTGTTAAGTTATATCAGTAGTTATAAATAGCTGCTTTTTAAGTTTGGCTTTATTGACTCCAATGACCTGAAAATCTTCTAGGACCTTATCCCTGTGCTACTATTAGTCCTAAAGGGAGAGAAAATCTTTTAGATCTTAGAATATTAATACATTTTCAAAAGGGATATAAGCTAATAATTAAAAACTATATACTTTTTAAATTGTATCTTTTGGATCAACCTTCACAAAACCCCAACAAAAAAGCTTAATTTATTAATGCATTAATTTATAAATTTACATTTAAAATATTTTTATTTGCAATTATAAATTGCTGTTATTACAGGTTGAAGGAAAAAATAAAGAAGAACCAATGGAATATGATGTTCACATGCAGCCCAACACATTAGAAGCAATCATTTCTAGTTTTGAAAAAATTAAAAGCCAATTACGAATGCTAACTCAAAAGGAGGACAAATGAAATTGATGTAATATTTTTTATTCTTTAAGGGACTAGATTTCATTAGAGTTATTTAATGGATTACTGTTTATTTTTTCCTATTCAAGACAATTAAAAAATAAATAGAGGATATATATATATATATATATATATATTTATATTTATATANATATATATACAGGTTATAAATTTATAAGTACAGAATACAATAACTAAAACAGCTTTCTTGCATAACAATATTTTATGGGTTTAGTGCTTTCATTCCAGGCGTTTTCAGGCAAAGTAGCATTATCATCTTCATCAAGAAAATATTTTACAGGAATATATTGATAAAAAGAACTTAATTTTACACACAAAAATGAACTTACGTGTCTATGTTTAGATATTTTGTAATGTTAACGTTTTACAGATGAATTTTTTCAATGTTGCTTGCAGAACTTAAAACAAGAAGGCAAAATTTTATCAATTTTTTTGTTTGATAAAGCTAGTTGCCAATTTTATTCTATATTTATTAAGAAAATTTTGTTTTTGGTTTTTAAAACTAAATAAATTATAATAAGTCAGTAATTAATTATGAATATTTTGTTTCTTTCATTAAGGTATTTAAAAGTTTTCACTTGTAACAACAAACTCATGACCACTAAAAAGATCAATAGACTTTAGATTCACACTATTAATGGTCTTTCAATATTCTTTGCAGAACCATTCAGAGCAATTTATATATTAAGATTATTAGGACTTCATTTATTTTCAGCACTCATATTTACAGCTCTTGAACTCATAAGGGTTTCTTTTATAATTCATCTAACTGCATTCAATAAAGAGCACATTAATAGTTAATGGCTAATCAGCCAGGGAATATTTGAATACAAAGTTTAGTATAAAAAGGAACTAGAATTTATTCCTTACAGTTGATATTTCTATTTGCAAAAATAAATTCCAGTTTCTTTTTATTTATTTATTTAGTCTTCCCTGACTGACTGGTAACTCTCAATGTGCTTATAAAGGCACTGTACACTTTCTGCATTTCATAAACACATTTTACACAATCTCTCAGTAATAGTATGCATCACTACTACTGCTAGACATGTTTATATGGATCAGTCGAATGTGGCCTTAATATTCTTTACACCTAAGAATTGGGTTTTTATCACAGTACATATTCCTAACTCATCAACACCTCTTAAACCAAAATTATTTTCTGTGTTATGGTTTGTCTTGTAAAATGTTTTAAAGTTATTTAATTAAAAGACAATAAATATTATCTTATTAATGCATTCATTAGTATATTTGTTATGCAGTTTTTTGTTGGAACTTAGACTGTAGTCTGGCATATTTGTTAATTAAGAAATTATATTTATTTGTCTTCCATAATTTTTCTTATGAAATTTATATTTTTAATGAGATATAAAATATGAGGAAATTTTATAGTTGTTATCAATATTTTAATTATAATTCTAAATTAATTTTTATATAATGTTATTTAATGCACATATTATAATTATACTGTTAATTTTTCAGAAACATATTTAAAAATTGTTTAAAATATTAATGTTAAATTATAGAATAAAATTTCTTTTACTACATATTTCCAATTCTCATTATTATAATTACCTCTAAATGTGTTTGTGATTCTATAATTTGTTTACTATAAAATCTGATATGCACCTAAAATATTTTATCTCTTTAATTTTAGTTATCTTCGTTATTATTTTGTACTTTATTTGTTTTGGTTAGCTTGATTTTTATTTATAACATAACTTTTACAAGTTTGACTAAGGATTTAAGGTTTTAGCTGAATTTAATGAAGGAAAAATATATAATATATATATAATCATATATTTAAGTATTATCCATTAACCAATCTAAGTCAGTTATTTCATTTCACTACCAAAGTAGCAAATATTTTTGGTTTTTATAAATAGTGTGAATACTGTTGACTATTAGATTTACAAAATAACTAAAGAAAAACACCCATTTTTCATATGTCCCTCTAAGGGCATATGCCATACTGTTAGGGGATTGGAAAGAACTGTTTTCATCCATTGCCTCTGAGGGGTGGGAGGGGGGCAGGAACTTTCCCAGTCAGTTCTGACTTAATTGGCAACAGATATTTGACACATGGGCATCCTTTTATAACCTCAATATAACTTTCTTAAGTGATGTGGCTCCGCAGTTTATTTTATTTTTTTTTTAGTGTTTCTTTGAATCTTACAGTGGTTTTATGGAAGACATTCAGGTTAAGATTCAAATTTTACTTTCTAATTTTGGTAAGAAGGTTGAACAGAACCTAACCAAGAAAACAAATCTAGGGCTCTAGGTATTTATTCAAATTTATTGTCTAAATAATTTCTGAGACCAAACTGTATGCCCTGTATGTTAACAAATACAATGTTTCTTCAAAATCTTTTATAAACCTTTGGTCAAATACACCAAGATATGAAATATATAAGTTTTGAAATACCTAATTTATTGTGATACACCAATATTGAACTGCAAAGGGGTATTATTATTCTTCAAAAATAAAGACAGACAGCAAAATGACGAAAAATTATGTATTCAGAATGCTAAGGGAGGGGATAAAAATCATCAAATTTTTTGACAAGCATTCTGTTTTAATGATTACAAGAACTTGGAGTATGAAGCAACTTTACAAACTACAAAATCTACGAATCCAAACAGAGATTCTGTAACTCAACCATCCAGCACACTGGATTGCTGGATCACAATAGACTATTTATAATAATACCAAAAAGGAGGTTGATCAATTTCAAGGAATCATATGGCCTCTTACCACATACCTTTAAGAAAATAAATAAAATGGTACCAAAAGTCCATATTTGAAGAGCTACTTGACAAAACTTAATTAATAATAATTCAATTTAATAGCAACCAACTAATTCGCAGTTATAGAATTTAAGCAGATATTAATTGAAAAATTAATTAACTACATTTATGTTGAAGTCAAATATATTGCCATAAATAAATTGAGCAGTCCCCGAAGAAGAAGATACCATATAAAACTGGATGGACTTGGAAGAAAGAAAAAAAAGAATGAATTGGCTGTTAACAAAATTTAGGAAAAAGTATGCCCAGCAGGGCACGTTGGAACGTTACCAAAAAAGTTCACCATGTTATAAGTTATTGAGACTCAGGCTTCCACTTATTCAGGATTTTACTTAGACTGTTTCAATAAACATTAAAATGATTGGTGTTGGAATTTTAAACGTTACATGGCAGCATCTCAGTTTATGTCATATTTTCGATGTCTAGGACTTCAGCTCAGCAGTCTCAAATAAAACAAGCAGTTCTAAAAAAATTTCGGCTCACTTATTGAGCATATTTAAAAAAAATGTTATATTGTCATATGAGGTTAGAAAGTTACATTATAGATGTAAATGGAGAGTTTTTGTCCGAACCTCAACAAAATATTCTCTACCGTTACATTTTAGGTATTTGTCCAATATCTGTTTTGTTCTAATAATTTTTTTTTGTAATCGTAATATATATTTGTCGTTATTTTATTTTAAGATTTTCCATTTTGGTCTCACTCTGCTCTTCTTATCCCCCTTGATCGATTTCAACCATTAACAAACACCCAATTGTTTCCAATTTTATTTTATTTAACTTTATTTTTTTAAAGCAGTTCAAACAATCATTCGTTTGTGCCTATTTATACATAATATGGTCTAAGGACGAGGAGATTGTCAAACGGACAAAGGGAAGAAGACAAGGAGAAAAAAGATGGGAAGAGGGGAGGCGCTGAGCAGAGGGACCAGGGCCTGCAGGCTTTCGATTAACAGTAATAAAATTTGCTCATTAATTACAGGCTGAGCTCCTGGTGAGGATCTACACTACAAGTAAGTCTCACCATCCAAACCCCGACAACACCCTCCCTCCCTTTCTGAGACTCTGTCAACCTCCTCCAATTCCAATGCTTCCCTCCCATTAAAGGAACCGTTTTCCAGAATAAATTGCATGAAGGTTAATAGGTAAATTATTACAATTTAGGTAAATATTACAATTTTTAATAAATTCGGCAGCTGTTATTAAAAATTATATTTTACAAATTTTTTAATTAAAAACATTTTTGGGGATGAAAGAGACTGTGGATAGATTTCTGGAACTGAATTTATTAATACCCAATTTATTCCAATTATAATTTCATCCTTTAAGGAAGTAATCTTAGAATAATATGAAGTATTTATTTTAGATGAATAACACAGGGGAACGATTTGAAACTCAATTTCTGTTGAGTTAGATTTTTTAGCTGTTTTCTATAAAATTAGGCATACTGGTTTCAAAACTGTTTTTAGTTTTCTTTCATCACGTCACATTCGGTTTCTATGTGAGTGGGGAGCATGCTGGTCTAGACCTGCCTATTTAGTTTAGTCTGTTATACTGTGGTGAAACATTGTGTTTCGGTAAGCAGTATTTAGTATTTCATTACAGAAGTGTACTTGAACTTAAACGTTTCCTTATGGCTACCTCTGCTCCTACACGTGGAAAGTGCGAAAACAGCCCCGATTCATTTTGTTATATATGTGGCAGTTTTACCATTCCCAGTCAAAGGACAAACATCGGTTAATTTGTCAGACAAGCATATTTTGTCTATTTTAAAGTGTAATTTGGTGATCAAGATAAAGCATGGGCACCTCATAAAGTGTGTTAACAGTGTGTTGAGGTGCCCAAACGGATGTGGATCAAACGAACACGTGCTAAGCTTCCATTTGGTATACCTGATTTGGGGTGAGCCCAAAGATCATTCAAGTGATTATTACTTTTGTATAGTGAAAACATTGGGATATAACAAGAAAAACAAATGTAAAATAGTTTACCGTCAGCTATACCCCCAGTATCATATTCAGCCGAAGTCCCTGTGCCAGTTTTCAATGAAGAAGGGGGATAAAGATATGGTGCAGATGAAAGCGACTCCAACGATTAAGATTTCAACATTGAAGATGACTCCGTACATGAGGGATTCGAACAACAAGAGCTAAATGATTTGGAACTAGATTAGGGACTATCTAAAAAAGCTTCAGAGCTCTTAGCATCACGGCTCAATGAGAAAAACTTGCTTGAAAAGGGAGCCAAAGTATCCTATTTTTGAACATGAGAAAGGGCATTTCTGCAATACTTTCAACATGATGGTGGATTTGTGTTCTGCCATAATTTAAGTGGTTTAATAGAAGAATTGGGAATTTCGAACTATAATGCAACTGTAGGAAGCCCAAAGCGCAGCTTGAAGTGTGTTCTCTTCCACAATGGAAATTTATTTGGTTCAGTTCCTATTGGCCATTCAATTTCAGTGTTTGTGTGAAGAATATGACACCATAAAGAAAGTCATTGATCTGTTACATGCATCAATGGATCATTTGTGTTGACCTTAAAATGGTCTGCTTCCTACTTGGTCAACAACGTGGATACACCAAGTATCCCTGCTTTTCGTGTAAGTGGGACAGCAGTGGTGCAGTCGAATTGGCCACCAAGACTGGACCTGAGACCAGGTGATCCAAACATCGTGCATTAGCCACTTTTCGACAGAAAGAACAACATAAGAACAGAAATTCTTATTTATAATAATATAAAATTGGTTCTCATGAAGCAATTCGTCAAAGCTTTGCCAACTGAAAGAGACTGTTTCAAGTATTACTTGTCAAAATTTCCTAGCCTGTCATTTAAAAAGATAAAGGCCAGTGTTTTTGGTGGTCCACAGATTTGACAGCTTCTTGCAGACGAACATTCCGTGGTAAAAATGTCAGAAATTGATAAGACAGGCATTCAAAAACATTGTTAAAGACTTTCTTGGAAATACACGAGCATTGAATTATTCCAAAATTGTCCAGCAACTCTTGGAAAGCTTCCAAAAGCTAGGTTACAACATGAGTATTAAATTGCATTTTTTACACAGTCACCTTGCTAATTTCTTGGACAATCTTGGTCCAATGAGCAGGGTGAGCGTTTCCATCAAGATTTGCGGGTCATGGAAGCAAGGTATCAAGGTAGATGTGACGTACATATGATGGCTGACCATTGTTGAAGCATCAAGTGCGAATGTACACAAACTAAACACTCCAGAAAAAGCTACAAACGCAAATTTTTATCTTAATTTTTAAGTACTGTTCATTAATTAAACAATTTTATATGTATGAACTGTATGTTTGGTACGTTTTTACTTAATGTTCTTTTAAATGCATGATTTTTATGATTTCTGAGGATATCCTGTAGCTTAAAAAGTTGACGTGATAGACAAAATCTGAGGTTACTCACAGATTCAGATGCCAAGAATTAGTGAAAAAACTGTCAGATCTAACTCAACAAAAAATGTGTTCCCTAGTGTAATCAAAGTTTCTATTCTTGAAGATATTATAAAGTGGGTTAGGTGGGTAATACTATCGAGTAAAAAAAATTTTAGGCGAGTAACGTGCCAAAAAAATATATTATTTATTCTTTTCCCCAAAATATTCTAATAAATAATATATT
>KZ806923.1:469871-483829 GCA_000696205.2 Oncopeltus fasciatus | reverse complement strand
GATTTGACGAACACGCACGAGCATACAAACGACAAAAACGGGACTCCAACTACGCAAACCACCTACAAGACAACGGCCACGACCTCACCGACATAAAAACAACAATGACATTGCTACACAAACAACAGAAGGGACGGAAGATGGACATATTAGAAAATATGGAAATCTACAAGACAAGGACAGCGGACAAGAACATAATTAACGAACAACTTAACACACAATCGGACACAATATTTAGACCGCTATTATTACTAAAACGAACACACAAACGCAAACGAACAGACGACGCACAAACCAACGACAACGCAAAAAGACAGAAGACAGCATAATCCATAGGCAAACAAACACATTTACAAAAAAACTTTCGAAACACTTAGGACACCTCAACAAAGGGGATTACAACTAATCCCTACCTCAACTTATACCTGGAATAATGGACGATGACCGCAACTCGCACATGCAACATACCTGACCACCGACAAAAGTGACCCCTACAGCTACCTGACACAACTAACACACAGAAAAACACAGTTGAATACGGACCGTGACAGTGAACGTTTGTATTCGGCCAGAAGATGGACAGGTTCCGAAAGCGCTCGCCAACGGGAGATATACAGAAACCAAGGAAGACGGAGAATATAAGGTATGAGAGAAAATTATGTATTTTGAAATGCCAACTTAAAGTACCAATGTGTTTTATTACTTGAATGATATCCATATTCCACCCTGTAGTAATAAATTTAATGTTTTGGCTTGATAGGGAAATGGTTCAGTATCCAGAGGATTGACATTTAGTACCAAGGATTGATTCCACCATAGTCCTAATAGTAAATACTCAAAATTTAATAATATGAATAAATATTTTATTGGTAAAACATTTTCAAGCTTATGTTAAATATTTATACATCCCATAGGCTCAGTAATTTTTTCTTAAAAATGCAGAAAGCCTAAATTGGACAGAAAACTAAAAAATTGACTCCCTCAGACCTGTAGAACACTAAAAATTATGCATGTTCAAACCATTAACTAATAAATAATCAGTACCATTCATTCTAAATTGACACTAAATTCTTAAAGAAAATAATTCCTAAATGATAAGGTAATAATTGCTCAACTTTACAGCTTTAGTCAGTGCTGATGATGATTGAAGATGATAGAATCTTATATATTTAAGTAAAATTTTTATTCGTTTCTGTGTTTAGCTCATCAACTAGGTGTTAGTCTGAGATGGTGATCAAAAGGAATGAAATATTACTTTAAAAACAACAACCAGTAATAATTTGTGGGACAATAATCAATCATTGTTGGTTCTAGCCTACACAAGTGACTGTGATGGAAACAGCCAGATAAGTGAGAGAGTTTCCCTGTTAAGAGTCTCAAACAGTAGCCAATGCTGGCGACCCAACATGTAGCTGAACAAACTACAACAGAATAGTCTGACACTGTACAAAATAAACAAACTCCTCCGCATTGTACATGAGTATATAAACTTTTTATTATGTAAATTTTCTCTCTTGCTAGTTTGATTTTGTTAAATAGCCAGCTCAAGCCTTTTATTTTATCTTCATAAGTGACATACTGAATTTTTAATTTTTTTTAATTCTGCTTAATAAAGAATTTTATTTATTTGTTTATTTTATTTTTTATAAGAAACTCTAAAGGAATGTAACTATTGAGGTTGTTCTCATTACAGGTTTTTTTTTTTTTTTTTTTCTTTGATCCTACCTACTAGACACCTAGAATGGTGTTCTGTGTTGCAGAACAAAAGGCTAAGTTTATTAATGAGTAAAATAAGACCAGTAGGAGTGGGGATTACCTGGAATATCAAGTATGGGTAAAAAAGTTTTTAAAGGTGACAGACAAAAAATTTAGTTCACAGAAATGTAACTAAACACAGGTCTTTCATTAAAAAAAAAAATTATTAAAATAAATCTGAAAATATGTTTGGCAAAGGATTTACACACACAAATACACACACACACATTTAACTAACAGAAAAAGAAACATTTAATAGAATATTAAGTGTAAAAACTGACACAATGCACAAAAATTAAAAACATAAAGAATATTTAATTTATGTGGAAACAAGTTGCCTTTTAAAAGAGAAAAAGGAGACTTAAAAAAAAAAAAAAAATCACATTCATAAATTTTAGAGTATAATTTTTTGTGCCTTGTGGGTAGAATCGAAGGAAATATTTAAAAAAATTAAAAGTTTTCAAAAAGTTTCCATGAGAACAACTTTAATAGTTACATACAATACCTCTGGAATTCATTAACAAAAGCATATATATATATATATATATATNTATATATATATATATATATATATATATATATATATATATATATAAGAAAGGTGGCTTATCAATGCTCTATCTATTTACTCAATCAGTTTACTTTTTTGTTCATTCATATAATTTTTATCATATATTAATTAATTGGTTAACTTGTAAGAACAATAAACATGATATTTGGATGCACAGCAAAACTATATGAGGAAAAGTTCCAAGTATAAATAAAGAATTTGCATTATCTGAGGGGGATAAACTAAAGGCACATGAAACAAACCTGGTTGTTTTAAAAGTTAAACTGCAAATGATAAGTATTCATGATAATGGTCATCACATGATTATTCTATTTAAAATTTAAACTAATGTATGCTTTATATATATATATAAATTATTATTTTATTTTATTTGAATTATAGCTTTTTCTTATTTTAAAGCTCTCATTCATCTTCAGATTCAGTTTAAGCTTATGCCATGGGTGATGCATTTTTAAAAAGAAAATATACTTATAAGATGGCGTCTTTCTAATAGTTCATGCTGTTACTCGGCTCTAACCCAAATCTACTTAGCTTACTCATAATATCTCTCATTAATAAAGATCCCAATCTGATAACAAATTTTACTCTGTATCAAAATAAATAATATTAAACCCACTCAGGAAAAACAAAGTATACTTCTTTCATTAATTTAAGATAGTGAAACTGAAACTGTTATTTAAATAAAATATTCTATATCCATCTGCAAAGAAAAAAAATGTGAAGATTGTCTATCTTAGTGGTTATCAAATGGTGATTGTCTCTAATAAAATATTCATCTTGATAACACATTAAAAATATTAAACAACAGTCTACATCACAAAACTAGCCTCATGGAATGATCCGGTTGTTATCCATAGAACTATGAAAAAAAAAAGTCTCTAGGGGGAGAGGTAGTCCGCCCTTTCACTGTTTAGTTCTATGAATGGCAATAATACAGTACTCAGCCCCCTCACCCTGTAAGACTTATTTAGTGGTGTAGACTAAAATTTCATTTGCTCAGGAGTAGCAGGATCAGTCTTATGTTTTGATAATAAATGTTTTTTCAGTTCTAACGCTCTATAACTTCTGTACTCACATAAATGGCAAGAAAAAGGTTTCACTTTAGTGTGTTTAGTCAATATATGAAGTTTCAGTGAGCCTGACTGGACAGCCGAGTAGTCACATTCAGGACAAGTGAGTGGCCTGTCATTAGTATGCTTAGCCATAATGTGCCTCTTGATGTGTTGAGAATCAGATGCCCGATGGTCACAATAAGGACAAGAATAAGGTTTGTTACCAGAGTGTTTGGCCTGCATGTTGTTTCTGAGGTCCGGTAGTTACATTGGGAACATGAGAGAGGTTTTTCCTGAGTGTGACTAGCCATCACATGGCGCTTTAGATGGGTGGCATCAGAGGCAGCATAGTCACAGAACATGCACGGAAAAGGTTTCTCTATGGAGTGTTTGGAGAAAACATGTCTCCTCAAGTCAACAGAGTAGACCGTCCTGTAATCACAGTGAGAACTCCCAAATGGTTTCTCCCCTGTATGTCTGGACATTATGTGCCGCTTGAGGTGACCTTGCTGAACAGTCCTATGCTCACAGAATGGGCAGGATAGTGGCTTTCCTTCTGTGTGTTTAGAAGTAATATGCCTTTTGAGAGTTTCAGACCATCCAGTTCTATAGCTACAATGTGGACAAGCCAAGGGTTTTTCTCCATCATGCTTTGCCATTATATGATACTTTAAATGAGATGAAATAGCAGTAGCATAATCACAATCAGCACACTTGAAACATTTTTCTTTTCTTCGTTTGCATCTAGACATCTTTGTGGTTCCCCCTTTGAAATACAATAAAACAAAATAAACTAAAGAGTATTAATAGACAACTTTCAAATTAGGTGGTCTTTCAACTTTCAATTTTTCAGTGGTCTTCAGTAGATTGAAATTGAAATTTATTATGATTGGATCAATAATTTACTCAAGGAACCAAGCACATAATTTAACCATTAGAGTCTTAGAATATTTCACAGAAAATAATTTGACTGGAAGTTCATGTTTTTAGACATTTTTCTATTTAGTCTCATGAAAAAACATTTAAACCCATTACATTTTCAGCTCAGTAAAGTCTCAGGCATCAAAATGCAGAAATAGTGCAAAGATATTTTAAGAAAACGAATCAGAGTCAGAAATACTGAGTAAACCAGTTTAATTTTTCCCCAATTATTATTTTAAAACCAATGTTTTAAAAAAGTCAAAGAAGTGAAATATAATCAGTTAGACGGAATTTGTTCAAAATTTATTCATATTAATCATAAAATTATTATTTTAATTCAATGACCCCTGTTCTGTAATCATTTGCTTAATAGTTTACCAAATCTAAAGTCAAGATTATTTTAGAAACCAACAAATGACCCTTGACTTAATAAAACTCTTGTCAATGCTGTCCTTCAGAGGGGATAAGAGCATTAAACCCTATTGCCAAACAGGGGTGGTTGCAAATATCTTTAAGAATTCCCAATTAGAATCCTCTCCCCTCTTATAAAACAAAATTTGAGGTTTGGCCAAAGCAGATTCAATCAGGAAATATAAATGGTGGTGATTCAAATTTAATTCCTGAAGGCTTTGCAGGCTTTTAATGCCAATTTAATTCAGGTAGGCCATAGTCAAGACATTTTAAGCAGACATTTGTCATGTTGACCTAAACTGACTTGTCAAACTGACCTGAACTACTAGATTAATTAGACATTTATCATTTCTTTATTCACAGTAATTTTTCACATGCATATATTAATGTGGCTACCCCTCCACAAAAGACCGATCTGAGTAGTGGAGGGGAAGGTTAATTCAATAACAATTTATTCACAAGTTAAAAAAAAAAAAAATTTCATAAAACATTTATATTTAGAGAAGAAAATTAACAAATTAAAAGGTTCTTACATAATATTACAAGAGAGGATAAAGGGCATATAAGTATATAAATATTCAGAGAACCCCAGCATCAAGTGCTAGTAAGTCAATGATGAAAGAGAGAAAAATAATAATTAATTAAATATACAAGTTTACTTGTGTAGAGAACACCAAAATCCTCGATTTACAAGATGTCTCACAATGTAGATCGACTCATTCTTTCAGAATGAGAATTTGAACAGCATTTAGAAAATGTATAAACGAAGATTTCTTTTCATATTGTTAAATAAAAGTTGCTCATTATTGTCCACTATATAGAGTTATAATTTACTGCACTTTTGAAACTTGGCTTCATTAATATTAAAAATGGATTGTACAATTATTTTAAAGGTAGTAATTTATGCTACAGGTTATGATGTGGATATCTGTCCAAAGTGTCACAAGTAATAAAACACAATAGGCACTTTAAGCCAACGTTTTGAAATATATTAATTGCATAATAACATTATTGTTAGCTTCTATTATATGAGAAATTTTTCAAAGAGGAGTCATAATATCCATTCAAATAACTTGATTTTAGAGGAAAAGTCTGCTAATATTTCCCTCTCTACATTTCAATAAACTTATTAAAGGACATTTCAATTTTCAGCTAAGTTTCCATCAACCACCAAAGGATCATCCATGATTCCAATAGACTCCCAAACAAATGAGGTTTTTTAAGTCATTTATTTCATTTTATAAAGGAAAGCTAGTTCATAGTGATTCTGTGAATCATAATCAATGGGTAAATATAATGTTAAATTCTCAAAATTATTTTCACTAGGTTTAATATTTCTTCTATTAATATTCCTACTAGTAATATCCTACCTTTAGTTAACAAGGTAAACCCACTTTTAACACCACTATCTTTTAGTTAATAAAATAATAACCATTTCCCATTAAAAAATGAACTTTTTCTGGTTCATATATATTACAATTTATAACAATCAAGAAAATACTTACCTTCATCTTCAGATGCCTCACTTTCAATTTCTTGCTTTATCCAGATGGTATGATCTTCATTAGCTGAAGCAATATTCATGACTATGGTAACTAATTTGATAAATCAAAGCATGTAACATATTAATAAATTAAAAAAAAAAAATCATCTTTTTTAAAAATGCCTAAATGAAATTCAAGATTTAAAATTTTTTTGTTATATACAAATTTCAATGTTTTATTATCTTCAAATTCGAATTTCTATTCAAAAATGAACTTAAGTAATATTTTACATTAGTTATTCATCTCTATGTTCCAGTGTATTAATTTAAGCTGCAACATTACAGCTGATTTGAATTTCTTACTGGATGTAGATGTATGATTCCATTCCTCTTTTTCTGTCCGATCAGCTTCAAATTTATTTTCTGGATTAGGATCTTCTAAAAGTACAATAAGTAAAATCTTAACCCTAAAAGACAAGCAAGATTTCTCTAGAAATGATTTTTTAATTATCGCCCAGACAGGGGTTTTTGTTTCACGAGAATTTTTATTNGTATTTTACATATTCGTGCTAATCTTATAATAAAACTAAAATATAAATTTCCAGTTATGTATTCACTACTTAAACATGAATCCAATAGTTTATTTTCTTAGTAAAGCGTCGTAAATTTTATAGCCTCTCATTAGTTCCTGCGAAGAGTACCTAATTGTATTGTTATTGATTATCGTTTTTATTATATAAAAACATAGAGATCAAAGCTCTCTGGTCTTTAGAAAAAATAAATAGAGGTAATATTTACTTGGCGCATTTATTGGAATTATTTTGAGCCGAGGATACAAGAGAAATTACAATTTACGGCGAAAAAGAGAGATAAAACACCTGTAAGTCTGACATTATATATAATTCGACTAGCAGAAACTTTGCTGTTTCAGATAAAACATGTTTAATTTTAAATGATTTGTTAGCACTTCCAAGGCCTGACATTTTGTTTCATTACAGATCAATGATGCAGTCATGTAATTTGTTTTATTGATTGTGTCAGTCGTTGATTCATAGGTAATGACACTGAATTTTGCTTGTCAATGAATGCAAAGTTCAGCAAGACAATGTGCTAAGCAAATCTTACTGCTAGGCAAAGAAAATGACTAACTAACTAATGAACCATAGTTTATATAATTTATATATAATTGTGGTTGTGTGGATATATATAATTGTGTGTGTGTGTGTGTGTGTGAGTTATCAACCAGCTTATTATATAAGAGTAAGTATATTTAGGTCAAATAATATTGTATGAATAATTTAGTTCAGGCCAATACTTCTAGAATATATTTTTTTGCACAACAATATATAACCTAACTAATAAGGTTAGTTAGGTTATATACTGATTTGCAGATGTACAAGGCTTAGCTGTAACTATTAATTTATTAGTCTTACCCTGAAGAAGAGAAAATTATTCTTGAAATATTGGCCTAGACTATAGTCTTAATCATTATCTTATAATGTATTATTAGACCAAAATTCTTAATAACCTACAAACTCTACACATGTAGCACTCTAGCATCTGCAATTTTTAAAATAATTAAATCAAATTCAGCATTAAAAATAATAATAATAAGATATTCAAGAATGTAATTTTAAGAGTTGGATGGATCTTATTTTTTTTAAAACCAAATTCAGAATTCAGTATAAGACTTCTTGCAAGTCCTTCAAAGAATTCATTTTTGGCTACAAATGGAGGAGGGAAAGGGGAATTTAGATGGAGACCAAAAGTTAGGATCATAATATATTCATTGTCATTTGATTTACAAAAAGGTTTATAGAAAATAATAGATGTAAAATGAAATTTTATAATGAAGAGAAGATTATCTGGAATTCGGTCTAGATAGTTAAAGTATTAAAAACTAATCTGTAAACAAAAAAGTTTTTATTTTAGCCAATGTTTCGGCCTGAATTTCTAACTAACAAATCCCAAGAAGAAGATGAGATTCCAAATAATTCAACAAAATGATATATAAGCTTCTTATATTCTCAAGCTTGATTTTATTTTATCAAGGCAATCAGTTTTGTTTCACACCATTGTATTCATCAGTCTTGTATTGTACAAGGTATTCACATATTCTACATAAAAAAAATTTTCTCTGAACTTGAACTTATTACTCTATAATATTAATGAGTCTATTTCTTTTCTCGACCAATACTTAGTAGGACACTTATTGATATTGGGCATGGCTTGATTGAAAATCTTAAAAAATAGGGGTTTATTTTATGGCAGCACAAATAACGGAACAGTATAAGTAAGACACGAGGAGATGGAATACCTATTTCGCACCTTAATGAGCCAGGGAGAAATGTTGGTCACACATACAAGTGTCAGCAGTAACTGGAATGAAAAACCTATCTTGATAGCTTTATCTATGACTGTCTATAAGCCTGAAGCAGCATACTGTATGAGGAGCAAGATTTGTACTGGTTAGTACTGTAGGGTGTTTGGTTAAAGAAGCAGAGCCACCTACTTTTAAAATAAATAAAAAAGTTCAAAAGCTTAAGAAAAAATGAATGACAAAATTTTGAACAATGGTTTCAAAAACAACTATGTGAAGGAACAATAATGTGAACACAGAGCCTCATACCATTTTTGGAGTCAGGAAAAATCCCAACATTGAAAATTAACTAAAAAAATAATTACAGGCCTGGCTAAAATATAACAAAATTAAGTTTTAAGGAAGACCAATTAGTGAATTAACATACACATCAGAATATATACAGTAGAAACCTTAGCTGAAAGAAGAAAAAAATTGAATATTATTGCTTTCATTTGAATGACTAACCATGGTAAGCTAAATTCATTCCTACCAAATGGTAACAGTGATAGAAGACTTCAACAAGTATGAAATGAATGTGGTTTTGATTATGTAGGGCACATAAAAAATATAAAAGAGGATAGATGAAAGCTGCAGAGATTCAAGAGAACCTTTCATAATATGATGGAATTGTTGTTTTATCAAACAATAAGATCTGGAGAAATGAGGGAGATTGAAATATTGACAAATAAAGCAATTTATGCTTAACTTTCTTGTCATTCACCACAGTAATAAAAAAAAAAAAACAGCTTATCATCATACTTGTCTCTTCCTGTATTATATTCACTAAAAATTATATTCATGAATGTACTGTCTACAAAACAGAAACTATTATATAATATTCATTGTTTGAGATTAAGCAGAAGCAAATTAGATGTTTCCTACAAATATATTGTTTATTTCTGTATGAGCCAAATATTTCCCCAAAACATTACCTGCTAAAATAGTATCCAATTGTTTATCATAAGAAATAATCATAGTAAGTTACTCGATACTGTACATATTACCATCGATCGAACTTCAAATTTCTGATTTGACTTCTAATTAATCTTGGGTCTGTCAAATTTTCTAAATAAACAATTTATAAGAAGAAAGTAACAGTGACTAGTTAAAAATTTTATAATTGACCTAATATTTAACATCAATTTNTTTCTTCACAAACTACTGAAAAGAATATATTTACGAATGAAATTCCGATGACTGGTTGCTTCCACACTTTTCGTTGCCGGCAGCAGAGAGCCAGGTTTAGCTGTTTTCCCTTTGGAGATATAATTCATCATCTGCTCTAATTCATGACATTCTTAACAAATTAAATTAAAAAATGAAAATGTAGACATGTATTTGTGATTTTAATCAGATGAAACAATTTAGCCATTAATATAATGCAGATTTCATATTTCAGTTATAGAATAACTTTGATTTGGTTCCTATAAAGTTTCTGGTTGGTCTTTATATTTATTTTTATTTACCAGTTAAAATGAAGGATTTTCATACTACCAAATATTCCATTGAATTTTTAAAATTTATTTCTATTCCTTAAAAATAATTCAAATTCCTAGATACTGATGTAATTAAAGAAGAATCATCCTATGAAAAATTGTTTAAAGTAAAAAGTTTAATGAGGCCCGATTCTAAACTGGATTTGCCAATAATATAGATTTTTGAGAACAGCCCCTTAGAATTTTAAAAAATATTACTGCTTTCTCCTTCACTATTATAAGAAGAAAGGATGATGCAATTGTATTATCAGTCCAAGGTAACAGGTATGAAGTAGCTATTATATAAACCTACCAAAGACCCTTTTACTTACAGCTATGTGCTGGTTCTAAAGAAAGTATAGAATTGGATGGTGTGCTGCAATGAGCAACGGGGAAAGAGTGACAGATGAGGTATAGCTGGGTTCCTTAGAAAAGAGCTGTTAGGCATTTTAAGAGTGATTGTTGCACTTAAGCAGGAGTTTATATTAAAAAAATCAGCCATTTTAAAGTGCCTGCCAGATGTACTTTAAATTAAAATTAGGAATAACCTGAAATTTTACTATTTCATGTTAAGAATATATTAGCTGTTAGCTAGAAAAAGTCTAATAATTAATGTTAGAAAATAAAACTTACTAATATTCACAATACTGTTTTCCATTATGCCGCCTACACAGTCAAATCAAGATAATAACATAAACAACCAAACAATTTTTCTATTTAAACACCGTCAACAGTAGACATAATAGCCCAAAGGATGATTAAAGATAACAATAATAAACATAAAGTCCTTCCAAAAAAGCATAGAGAAAACCTAAGAGGTAGAAAGTAAAAACTGAAAATATATGGCAATTATTCATTTGACGTACCCTAAATTTGCATTAAAATTGTGACTATTTTGCAGCGCTTAAACAAATAATAAAGATGATTTGTCTATGATTTACCTTTCTCCGTATTTTTCAGTTTATTTTAATATATTTTTAAAGTTGGACGAAGTAATTTTATGAGTATTCTATTTACCTATATTTTTAAATTTGTAAATACATAATATCTTTTTTGATAAAACAAAAAAAAAATTGCAAATACTGAGTATTTTTACAACTTGCTTGAAAGTGCAAGGGACGTAATCAAGTTCCTATGAAAAAGTCCAATGACAAAACCTTCATGACATGATATAAATTAAATAATTCCTTAATAAATAAATAATATGATAAAATGACTAAATACATATATACAAGAGATATCGTGGTCACACATGCTTTGGTCAGCGAGGTGCATTATTTGGCATAGTAAAAAATAGAGAGCTAAGATGTAGGAATTTAGATTACCAGTAGGGAAATGAAAATATCTAAATTGTTGCTGATCGGAGAAGAGCTCCAGAAGATTGATAAGATTGGAAAATATGAATAAAATACTCAATGATATGAAATAATCAACTACATCAGGTTTCTTATTGAATTGAAGGGGCTTGGCCAATATGTTGATAAATTGGTTCACTAATTTAATTATTTTTATAAAGGTCAACAATTTTCGGTTAGTTGACCATTAGAACCATATCCGAAGTTTTGGGGTTTCCCTTAAGGAAATCATGTAGCACAATACGCTTTAGAAAAATTTCTTCGATTCTCCTCCTAAGCTAAATATATGACCGTTCAAAACATAGACAGACAGACACACACACATATATAAGTGTGGGCGTTGGTTTCGTTCACTCAAAGTTTCACTCGTTGAGCTTCGAAGGGCTTCTTCAAAGTGTTCTCATCACTGCTTACTTCTAGTCGCTGAAGAGCANTATAAATACTACATATATATATATATATATATATATATATATATAAATTAAGATTCCGACTTAGTTACGCCCTATACTTGTTTGTCAATTCTTGTGAGGATCTGCAGCAGTAACAGAATCCAATAAAAGATGACACGAAGGTCTACTCGATAATACTCTTAAAAATGAGCTTGGTTAGAAGTGAGTGTAGATTGGGTTACTGCTATTGAGACTGCCCTGAACATTACAATCCCCTACTACTGAGCGAGACACGCAGGTCATTTAGCTCCCTAATGAATAAGGCACTTCTCTGCTAACTTTGTCCGGACTTAACTGTCTATCCTTCAAAAGTTACAGGTAACTCTTTGTCTTTTAAAATAATTCCTGCATGTTTTTAATATTTTAAATATATTTTACGATTGTGTTGAAATTTCCTAATGTGCTCTAGATTAAAGTTCGCCATACAGGAGCTACGTAAATCAAATATATATATCTCTCGATGGGAAGTGATGGATTAGCAGAGCAATTGTCGATGTTCGGTAAGAAAGGATTAAAGAAAACGTTTTTCATCTAAAATTACTAGAAAATATTCTTTTTTACCGATGCAAACTTTCAATGCAAGGCATCTTGCTGAAAAATTACAAAAATGCAGATGCAAAGGTAAATTATGTTGTTAAAATAAAAATTATTAATTCAAAGGAGTGAAGTTATTTAGCAAAACACAAAATAATTGTGTAATAAAAATTTAACTATATTTATATACATAACAAACATAACAGGGGCTGAATATAATTTTAAATAAATATATAATATTTCTTCACAAACTACTGAAAAGAATATATTTACGAATGAAATTCCGATGACTGGTTGCTTCCACACTTTTCGTTGCCGGCAGCAGAGAGCCAGGTTTAGCTGTTTTCCCTTTGGAGATATAATTCATCATCTGCTCTAATTCATGACATTCTTAACAAAACAGGAGAAATAAGATCATGGTGGAGGATTACTGCTATGGAGGATTACTGCTATGGAGGATTGCTCTGGTACTGCTATGGTATTGCTATGGACTGCTATGGAGGATTGCTATGGAGGACTGCTATGGAGGGACTGCTATGGAGGGACTGCTATGGAGGGACTGCTATGGAGGGACTGCTATGGAGGACTGCTATGGAGGATTGCTATGGAGGACTGCTATGGAGTGCTGTGGGGCTGCTATGGAGGATTGCTATGGTGCTATGGAGGATTGCTATGGAGGATTGCTATGGACTGCTATGGAGGACTGCTATGGAGTGCTATGGGGCTGCTATGGAGGATTGCTATGGTGCTATGGAGGATTGCTATGGAGGACTCAGGAAAACAGCTCATGAGTGTCGGACTTTAGTCCGGATATAGTACACCAACTTCCCACTGGTACTCACAGCTTTAGCTCACACAGATAGGTAACTAACAGTTCAGAAAAAGGATTGGATGTCGGGGGAGGGGATTGAAACACTCAGTCTCTCGAGAATGCGATTCGCGCACACTAACAACTACTCAGCAGACGCTCCCAAATATCGCACACACACGCGCGCGCGCACACACACAGATATTTCTGATTTTTAAATTGGAAGAATTCTTTTTTTCTTCATTAGCTTTGATATATATGTTTCAGGCTGGCTATAAAGTGATAATTTTTATATTCACAATAATTAGACATGGCGTCAATTCAGCAAGGTAAGAGGAATCATAGATATGGCTCTAACAGGAAGTTGGATAACAAGCTCGGAAATTGCTTGAGTTTGGACTGTCTCGGTGCTATTACTGATTTTATTTGGATGTTCCTAGATTCATCTTCTATCCACGGATTGAAATATTTGCTTCCAGGCAAGGGAATACATTTTGTTGAGAGGTAGGTAAGCTTTTTAAAAATATTGTTTAATTTTATTTACTATGTCTTGGAAGTTTTGAGCTATTGAAAGTTAATGAAAAAAAAAATGTTTATGTTATATATATTAATGTAAAATTATAAGTAATAAACAATTTCATGTCAGGTTGATGTTCTATCAGCTTCTTGATAATTAGGCTCGAAATCAAAAAGATGCATTAAGCCCAATAAAGATAAAATTACAAATAAATACAACAGTTAAATTCACACATACCCTCTCAATGTGTTATATATATATA
>KZ806923.1:406246-420968 GCA_000696205.2 Oncopeltus fasciatus | reverse complement strand
AAAAAAAAAAAAAAAAAAAAAAAAAAAAAAAAAAAAAAAAAAAAAAAAAAACTTACATGAGAAAAAAAATAGTATTGAAAGTTGTAAAAATTCAGTGATTGTTACATTTACCTATGTACTGACTTTTTATTATTATTATTTTTTTTTTAAATTAATAAATCCTTATTTATTACATTCTGTTAAAGCTGACAATATATACTTCATCTATTAAGAAAAGTTGGATGTTATGTATATATATGACAATTTCATATTTACCTTGTCTTTTTCCGGGTTGGACCGTGTCAAGTTGTTGATAGTTGCCGAGCTTTCGCACATCATGTGATGGCTTCTTCAGGGCTGAATAGAGAATGTTAATTCTTCTCTATTCTCTATTCAGCCCTGAAGAAGCCATCACATGATGTGCGAAAGCACGGCAACTATCAATAACTTGACACGGTCCAACCCGGAAAAAGAAACAGTAAATACATTTGACGACCGTCGAAGCCTACGTAAACAAATTTCATATTTTCTTACCAAGAAAAAATTCCATTAAAAAAATAACAAAAGTATATATAGAAAATGAAACACTCGTGGCTGCGATATGTATCAATCAATAACAGGTGGGATAGAGAGTGCAGTGCACTCACAAAAAGAAGAAAAAAACGCCCTTCATCGGTAAAAATTCTAGTATCTTTTCACTTCTCACCGACGAAGGGAGAGAGATCCCCGAAAATTTTGCTACTTGTGATTTTTCCTTTTTGTGTGTGCCCTGCACTCTCTATCCCACCTGTTATTGATTGCTATATATATATACTAAGGGTATTAATTTTCTTTCTGAGTTAAAAGAAGGAAGGGTTAGAAAGATTACTCGAAATTTGAAACTGAACACATATTTTTATTTTGTATTTTACGTGAGATCCTATGGAAATATTCATTAACTACTATCTGGGGAATTCGCTTAGTGTATGGAGTTTCTGAATGTCTTGTTGCGCAGACTGCTCTGGACATTCTCCTGCTTGATGTCGGCCGCGGGGATGGTAGTTCTGAGCTACCGTTCCTACACGAATACAGTTCAGAACCCCGTGGCTTTCCTCGTCGACCGGGACTACCTGCGCTGGAACTCGACATTTCCAGCTGTGTCAGTCTGCGAGTTCGACCCGGACACAGGTGTCATATCTCAGTCCGCAGACAGGTGAGGCTACCTTTTCAACCTTCACTTTGATATGCTTAAGTATATCTCTTATTCTTATAATTGAGGCGTTCCCGTTGAAAAGGAGGTAAGTGTGAAAAACAAAATTTTTCAGGGGAAGCAGAAAACAGATCTAGGGCTTGATTTGGGGGAAATGAAGGGTGAAATGAAATTTTTTTTGGAATTTTTTGGAGCCAAACCAAGACAGTTTGGAACTTACCTATTTTTCAGGGAAATTGGCCTTGGAGCATAGATTCTTTTCTGTGAAAAAACTAATATTGCTATTTTTTGACACTTACCTCCTTTTCAACGGGAACGCCTCAATTATGTCTTATAAATAAGACATAAATTATAATTATTATTTATGTATATTCTTCACAGATAGTGATTAGTCTATTGAATTAATTATATAATTCACCTGTATAAATGAGTCAACTGAACTACACCTAATTCCTATTAATTACTCAATCCAATCACTGTCATTAAAAATAATATGTTTCTTTATAAATATTTTATTTGGTTGTGGTATTTTATCCCACGTAAATTTTAAACAATTAATGAGAGGGAATAGACATCTAGCGCGTCCTGGTAGCATAACTGGAAAATGCACCGGCCCGGATAGCAGGAGATCCAGGTTCGATTCCTGGCTGGGACAGACAGATTTTTTATTCTATTCCCTCTCATTAATTGTTTAAAATTTACGTGGGATGAAATACCACATCCAAATAAAATATTTATAAAGAAAAATTAAATAAAGTAAATGACGAGAGTCGACAAATAGCTTGACAATGTCAGCTCCTTCGATTACAAGACGAAGTTCTCGCCATTCTCGTGGATTAGTCTCTCGCTAGTGTTAGAGGGAATTGAATGAGACATCAAGCGCGTCCTGGTAGTATAACTGGAAAGTGCACCGGCCCGGATAGCAGGAGATCCAGGTTCGATTCCTGGCTGGGACAGATAGATTTTTTATTCTATTCCCTCTCATTAATTGATTATAATATGTTTTTATTTACAAATTGTAACAACAAAAAATATCCTGTTTTTTTTTTAATGGATGTGTAATTTTCTTGTATTATTTAAATATTAAATTATTACAAATAAATAGTGATTTGATAATAAAAATTCATTAATTGTTTTACAAGTAAAAGAAGTACATTTTCATAGACAAGTAGTAGTTCTAAGTAAGATGGATGACGATTTTAAGTTAAGCTATTCTTATTATTTCTCAATACTAAACATTCCAAGATCTTTGTTATCTTTGCTACTAGGATTGAAGGGTTTGTACTAACTGTCATTTTGTGGGTTGGTTGAAAATAAATTGAGAATCCTTCGTTGTCCCACCCAAAGTGTCTGTCATAAACTGTCTTTCAATTACTATAGAGCAGTCCTCAGAAGCTTAATGGACAATTAACAACATAAACTAGTGAAATTCGGATGTAATTAAATCGCAATTTTTCAAATGCATTTGTCTTGAATTCACCGAAGAAAAACACAACTCATCATGAATTAGTTAATTTACAAAACTACGGCCCCAAATCGGTCATACATAAAAGATTTTGAACAAATCGAGCAAATGCAAATGATCTAAAATGATTTCGTCACATAGGAAGCTGCGAAAGCTAAACGGATTTCCAGAGGAACACAAGGAGTGTCATTAACAATGAGCAAGAGCGTTATAAACATAAATTGTAGAAAATTACATTTTAAACTTATTATATAACATAGAAATATAAAGGAAGATATTGATTATTATTCAAAACTATCACTACCCAAGGATTTCAACACAAAATGAATCCTTACATCAACTGAGGAGTTGGGAAAGTCTCAGACTGGCCTAGACTATCTCCTCAGTGACTTTAATTTATTTTTTTATTTAATTTTCGACATTAGTTTTCCCCACATTGTCCTTTTCGATTCATAAAAACAATCAAGTCATTTATTCTTACCTATTGCTATCTTTAATGAAACATGGGAAATCTTTTTAGTTGACGCTTTTCCTACGTGATTGGTTTCTTCATAACAATGGACAATTATTAATAACAATAAGAATTTATAAAGGCTCTCCAGAGATATGTGTGCCCAAAATAATTTCTTTTTTATTAAAATTTTTAGGTTATTCGGCGAAAACCACTTATTGGATTTGGAAACTTTCCTACGAGAAATAGCATTTTTCGAAGGGGAATGTTACTCCTGTGAAAATCTTTGTGGTAGCAAGATAAACTGCACAGAGGACTTTAATTACTTGGCAGAACAGGTAAACTCGTAAGTTAATATTTGAATATAATACAGAAATGAATATACGGAGGGTTATTAAAAATATGTAATTTATAGGTTATATTTCTCAATAAGCTGATACCAATCATAACCCTCGAGACGTTCATAATAATATAATCATTATTATTATTCATAGTATAATTCTTTATTTATTTATAAGATTTCTTTTGTATAAAATATTTATCTTTTATACAAAAGGAATCTTGATAGGTTCAGTAAAAGATGTACTCTTCCTGCTTTTTCAAAACTTTATTCCAACCAGTCTATTAGAGGAGTGAAGAGAGGCCAGTTTTAGAACTTTTTTCTAAAATTCGAGGGTAGTTTATAAAACTCTGTTATTAATAAGTTTACAATTTGTTTATTTAATTTTGATAAATACATAAATACAAAGCATTCCACTCATACGATCTACTTATATATAAGCGATGATAGATAAGTTTCACAGACTAAGATTCATAGCTCCTACAGCCATACTTGACGGGATGAATGCTTGCAATGCTTGTATACTACAGGTGCGTGCCCCCTGCTCGGAAGTACTGTCAAGGTGCGAGTGGTTCGGGCGATTCTTCGACTGCTGCGCGTACTTCAGGCCGCTCCTCACAGAGATGGGACGATGTTTCACCATCAACTCCGTCCAGGTAGAACACAGGTGACTGACCTTCAATTAAGTGCTGTACTGTGTATTTATTGCCTCACAAATGATATCGATGTTATTGAACCATACGTACCTGAATCCTCCATAGATCTGTAATATAATAAAATATAAATCAAATTTAAGAATTAAAACAAAAAGGTAATGAATAAGATTTTACAGGTTTAGAGTGGTTAGATTGAGATATAGGAATTTACATTTACAAATGCTTATGGGAGAGGTTGTCGTGGAATAGCTGCTGCTAAATGCCGGAGAATACTACTGACTTGCCTCGACGGACTACTGCCATGTCTTCCCTGGTCAAGTGACCTCCCTTCTTGGAGGGGAACCTACCAGGATAAGGACTTTTTGTCTTTGAAGGGGCAGCTGACAATATGCCATATGTCCCAGACATGTCATAAAGTATAAATAATGGCAACCACCATCCGGTTCTCAGGCTTTGTGTGATTGGTTAGGGATGGCTGCCTCGTTTTCAGAGAAACAAATATCTTATTTATAAATATTTATTTGGTTGCGGTTTAATATCCCACGTAAATTTTAAACAATTAATGAGAGGGAATAGAATAAAAAAATCTACCTGTCCCAGCCAGGAATCGAACCTGGATCTCCTGCTATCCGGGCCTGTGTGCTTAACCATTGCACCACTAGAACGAGCTAGATATGCACGCCGACCCGGATAGCAGGAGATCCAGGTTCGATTCCTGGCTGGGACAGATAGATTTTTTAAATCTATTCTCTTTCATTAATTGTTTCAAATATCTTATTTTCGTGAGTTCAAAATGTCGGCAGCCATTCCGACAGTACTAGTCGCAATAAGAAGAATATACTTTCTCTTTTCTCTACTTTTTACCAACTTTAAACAAGAAATTGACGTTATTAGTTATTGTAAAAACAAAACAATATAACGTCAGATTTTTAATTCATAAGACTCTTGAATAAATATAATCACATTAGTGAAATCATATTTTAACACTACATGAATTCTATAACTTCAAGGATACTTCTTTCTGTCAAGATGGTTTTGTGAATTTTTTTGGTTTTCTACCAAAAGAATCCAAATGCTTCCTAGATTTACAAATTAATTTAGAAAATTGGAATAAATTTACTTGTATTTTCCACTTCATCATAAATATATATATATTTATACATACGTATATTTAATTCTTTTTTTCATAGTATTCTTCGAAAAGAGATGCTGATTTTCAATAAGCAAACTGGTCCAGGAGAAATGAAGTTCATAATTCACAAAGACGCCAACGTAAGTCATTTATTCTGCATAGTCAGAAATCCTTGAAAATATATTTACTATTACATACATTTTATTTAGAATGAATAATATTATTGTATTTATTATATATTACTTCTTAAAACTCCTTCTTCAGTTCTAATAAGAAGAATATATCTTTATCATTTAGATAAGTCTATTATTAGGAGTGTCAAAGAGCCCTTCACTATATGCAATTTAAGCAGCTTGGCCAATCGTGTTGTAAAATGGAGAAATACTCAAGTAATCTTAAAAGCATAGAAGAGTAATTAGTTGAATTAGTTAGTACAGAAGCCACCCATTCACTTTACAAGAAACAAAAGAGTTTAGCTTTTTTAACGACTCCGGAAGTGCCTTTAATAGAACTTGGAGAGGAGGCTTTCTTAGCAGTCTTGTGAAAGAGTGATGGATTCAAATTAAAGTAATCGAGAAAGAATTTTTAATGAAAAATCTATCTGGGAAATTCTATTTAGAATTTGGAATACATGAGAGTTGTTGCTGATCTGTTTTGTAAATGTTCTCCGTCTTGGTGTAAGAATACTTTGATTTGGAAACAACATGATTTCTTTTCTCAATATTTCAGACACCAAATGTGTAGTGATAAACTCCAATGTATGTTTCAAAACCTTATTGATTTAATTAAGTGAAAGAAAACCATCGGATACTATAAATTTTGAAAATTAGAAAAAAATTTAAAAGTCTTTTGTTGCATACGGTATTATTAATCCTACATATAACAGATAGCTATAAAAATGGCTAAAGGAACTTTCGTATCTAGTTGATGCTTCCGAAATGTCACTTCAATTCTGAAGATATAGTCTAGTTATCTCTCAGTCAGTAGATAGTCAATATCTAATATTGTATAAAACTGTTAAAGGTGATGTGATTGCAAGTATAGATGTATTTTTAATCATCTGATATATTTATATGCAGATAGATTATTATTATACATGTGATTATTTAATGATAATGGTATGTATTTTTTTTTCCAGATTTACATACACAACAGCGAAGACGTTCCTTCTTTCAACTCTCCTCAAGAGGAGAAAGACAAAGTATTCTTAGGAACAAGCATAGAAAAAAGCCTTACAGTAAACATAGTATTTACATAATATTATTTATACTGGTTTAGTATACCTTTCGTTTTTTTAGCGAACTCCATAGGAATCAAGGTATTGAGATCGTTCTTATGATTAATTAATTTCTGAAGAGAAGAAGAAAAATACTTTATTAAAGCCCAAAACATTAGTTTTTAACACATAAATATAAATAATGAATAGTAATAATAATATAATAATTTTATAGTATTAACTTTAATATTATTTAATTAGATTCTGAGCTTTAAAGATAAGATCGACAAATTTCAAAGTGCTCATTTATAAGGTATGTATGAAGCTTGGAGTTATTAATTTTGATTTTTTTTCGACAATTATATGCTTTTCTTAGTAAAATTTGTCATGCCAATTAAAAAAGATGATAGAAGAATAATTTCTTTCTTGAGCAAAATGGACCATGATGAGTCGGCATATACATGATTTGGAAAAGGTACTTCAATATTGAAAATTCATATCATGGATAGGAAAGTTCAATTTAATATCAATTATGCTGAGGAATTAGGGGTGTAGTTAACGGCAAATTATGCTCAATAACGAATTAGCCTTTTGTTTGCGTTTAAAAACGACACGCCAATTTTCATTTTTAAAATAACCCATTGTGATTTCCAGACCATAAAATTAAAACTTTAGATATTGAGGTGAACGTAATTGTTGACTTTTTATGTATAACTAATATAATATTTATTTTATCAATAAACAAGATAGTGTTGAGTTTTATTATTCGCAGAAACCTTTTTTTCATTTACATTTAAATGCAATACGCCCAACTTCATTTATAAAAATAACTAATAGCGGTATAGACTGTCAAATTAATGTTTTATTTATCTATTATTGTTATGCTACCTAGGGAGTGAATGCACTGACATTTTTCTCCCCCTCTCAATCCCTCCTTGACTCCCTGCCTAGTCTCCTTCTTATCCTAGGATAAGGAGAAGATGGGTGCCGGATAGTCTATCGCGGGTTAACCTGGGCTCCTCTCTGAGGACGGGTTACGTCCCGGGATAGACGAGCAAGGACTCTTATCATGTACCCCATCAAAAAATTAAGTGTAAAAATGTACAGATAATTTTTTTTTAAATAAAGAGTTAATATAATAAAAAAAAAAAATTATTGTTATGCATCTATTATGTTTTGGAAAAGCTCTACTCCCAATTTCAATTTTACCGTGTAACTCCTTCAATTGTTCTTTTAATAATAAACAAATCTATGCTGAGTTTCATTGCTCTATACTAAATATTACAGTATACATACAGTAAAAAACATTCTGTAGCCTTACTTGACTTTTCAGGTAATTCACCACTTCGTTGGTCCGATTTTTTCCAATAACGAACATAGCCTTTAATTTTGCATTAAAAGGCTATATGCAGATTTTTAGTAAGAAAACTGAAAATTGTGGCCTAAAGACCGTAGACACAGATATATACGAATATATATATATNTATATATATTGGATACTAAAAATTGTCTTGTAGGTCCAACCGATCTCATGATCCGAGAAAATATCGAAATTATTATTAAAAATCAGTCACGAAATTGATAACAATGGCTATTCGAGTTGTTATTATAACAATATTAATTAATTTATAAGTTGATTGTCTTTATATATTTATTTATTTGATACATCGTTTACTTCAAAGATTTTAAGGTTTAAAAATCAAACAATACTGCAATATGTAGTTCTTATAGTAATTAGTTAAATTATAACTATAACTATCATATATCTTTTCATATGATAGACAGACCTCATCTGAATGAATATCAGCCAGCAAAATGATGATGTAGATAACATCAAGAACCCTGGCCCATTGAACTCTGGGAATACTGCCTTAAAAAGCCCCAGCTTCTTGCCGAGAAAAATAGCGTTTGCATACTTCCATTACCTGTGTTTGGGAAATTGTGAAGTTACATAAAGTTTATTTTGTCTGGTTAACGCTTTCGGATTTAACGAATTCATCAATGGAATTGGGGATAGTCGTTCTGAGGTATCCATCCAAAGGCTTGTTGTTAGGAGCCGGGCACATCCAGACAAGATTGGATAGATTACAGTCTGCCTTTCCGTCAAGCCTGGGAAGAGTTTTTTGTTCTTTTCTGAGATGGACTCGCACATTGACAGGAAGACTGCTCCGAAGCTGATTCCGGGAGAGAACTGCTTCAGGTTAAAGCTTCTTGCTGATATCTGAAGGGAAGAGCCCGTTACACCACCAACACAAGCTAACTGGACCGGTTAAAGCCATTTCGACGGTTAGGGACAAGTCCACTCTAGTTTGGCGGGAGTAAACAGTAAAACAGACTTGTCTGTTGAGACCCATGACCATCGACTAATTATGGTAAAATGAAGTTATTTCCCTAAAGGATGGTGGCTTGTTTCTAGATGATGTCTGGTACTGACATGGGAGCTATGGTTATAGGGTACCACCTGCTATTCTTTCCCTGATGCTGGGCTTACAACCATCTCAATGTTTAACAGGAGAAATAGAATGTTTATGTGCAAGTGTGCATCCACCAAAAGCCCTAAAATATTTCATTGTATTACTTTTTTGGTCGAATCTACTCAAGTCTGGACTTGACACTGGACTTGACAAGGTTTGATTCAGCGAAAAAGTCAATAATACCAACAACAACAAAAAAAAAAAAGAAAAAAAAAAGTCTTATAATTTTCAATCGAAAACAAATTTAAATAATAAAGAATTTTACTGCTTATTATTATTAATATTACGACATACAAAATGAACTTCAAGTGTAGTTCATTTTGTAAGTCGTAATGTGTGAGACAACTATGCTCTCACCTGTATGCTCTCACAACTGCCGATGTTTTGGAAAGCTTACAGAAATTGAGAACGACTGGCGGCTGAATTCAGTGCCTCTGGAACGGAGGGGTTGCAAGTTCCCTGCGGAGGGCGGTTTGGCTGGATATCATAGCTACAGCTACTCCGCATGCGTAGTACAATGCAGGGCGCAGGCCCAGCTACGCATGTGCGCTTGCACTCAGCACTTCATTTCCGCCATCTGTAAATATTTCATACTTTCATGCATGAGTGTGCGCGTGCGTGTATATGTGTGTTTTAAACCCTGATGAAGGGAAAATATATTTCCGAAATATTGGTCTGCATATATATATATATATTGGAGTTATTAATTTTGATTTTTTTTCGACAATTATATGCTTTTCTTAGTAAAATTTGTCATGCCAATTAAAAAAGATGATAGAAGAATAATTTCTTTCTTGAGCAAAATGGACCATGATGAGTCGGCATATACATGATTTGGAAAAGGTACTTCAATATTGAAAATTCATATCATGGATAGGAAAGTTCAATTTAATATCAATTATGCTGAGGAATTAGGGGTGTAGTTAACGGCAAATTATGCTCAATAACGAATTAGCCTTTTGTTTGCGTTTAAAAACGACACGCCAATTTTCATTTTTAAAATAACCCATTGTGATTTCCAGACCATAAAATTAAAACTTTAGATATTGAGGTGAACGTAATTGTTGACTTTTTATGTATAACTAATATAATATTTATTTTATCAATAAACAAGATAGTGTTGAGTTTTATTATTCGCAGAAACCTTTTTTTCATTTACATTTAAATGCAATACGNAAATTCTTGTAAAAATAAAAACATTTTGTAATTTTATTAAAATAAATAACAAAAATTAAAATAACATTCAATAAAAATTGCCTGAGGACAGAAGATGACAAATGAAACCGCTCTCAAATCATTACAAAAAAACTATGTTCTCAGGATGTCACAAGATCATCTTTATTTGAGTCGACGGGGAGGGTTGTAGGGATTACATTTGGAGGATAAGGTCTGTGCTAAAAGATTAGGATGATATGGCAGTTGACTGTGGAAAAGGCTGAATCGGGAAGATATGAGGTCTTGAACGAAAGGGATATTAAAATCGTGGTGAAGGGAGGAATTGGATCGGTAATAACATCACATTTATGATTATTCTGAAGGTTTTGGTTTGAAAGGAATGGATTCTTTAGTTGTTAGAAGGCTTGGCGACACCCCGGGTTACTGCCCCTTAGTCCAGATTGGTCGACCTAAGGTTTTGTATCGTAGTTTGTTTTTTATCGTGAGATTGGAGTTCTTATTCATAAGTCTGTTTAGGAGTCCATATCGCTGATTTAATTTTATTATGTTCGCCCCTTGTGAGTCAAGATGGAACCCCAGGTAACGAACAGAATTTGAATATGAAAAGGAACATTCTTAAACTTAACAATTTCAGGATAATTTTTATTCTGTAATTAGAAATTAACTTTGAACGCATTTCGGTTCATTTTATTCCCCATTTGCCACACCATTGTTTGAAATTTTCAAGAGCTGTTGAAAATATCTGGGGAAAAAATTAATGTCCACAGAATTAATTTTCTGTGGAAATCAGATGCTATAGAAAGATCTCGTACATTACATGAATGTAAATTTGTATCAGCTGGCCTCCAAAATAATTTTCCATATGTTAAAAGGATATCTGTTAGAATCTCAGACGCTCAATTACTGACCTATTGTTCTTCCTTGAATGGTTCTAGAAAGGAGAATGTGCTACAGGACAATCAGCCACAATTTATTTGCACACTGATTTCAGGTGCAAATAATTTTAAGCATTTGCTTTTAGAAGCTAACAACAGCTCTTATGCTTAATCAAATACGTCATTGCTTAATCGTAATACGTGTTAACTTCGAAGTTCCTGAAAAGTTTGAGATGAACAGTAGGGTATGAAAAGGGGATGCTTTCGTTTGCCTGTAGTTCAACATGGCAGAAGAGAATGCTGTGAGAGATGTAAGTGTACCCATTAGCGAAACGATCTTTATTCTTCAACTGCTTCAGGTTATTAGACACCATAGATATTATAGAGAGGCTCATCCTCTCTGAGTGTGCACTACGAGAAGCATTTTTAGCCCGTGAAGCTAATCCAAACCAGCTTGGCTTCAAAGTTAACGAAAGGAAAAACAAACACCTGAGGTTAGTGGTAAGGAGGTTCTGAATTTTCCGTTCGAAACATGAACCTTAAGGTGATTTCATCATCATATATATATATATATATGTGTGTGTGTGTGTGTGTATATAACATCATCATCNATTGTAATTGAACTAACTTATCGACTGAGAATTTTTTCTTTGTACATTTAAGCTCTAATTAATATTAAAAGAATTTTTTTAAATAAGGATTCAAGATGTTTTTTAAATAGTTCACAAATGGAAAAAAAAAAAAAAAAAAAAATTGCTTACAGGCTAGATTTGAACCGATTAATTATCTGCAGATTAAAGGCACTTAACTCCAGTGATCTCTCTGTGCTTAAGAAATGTCTTCAAATATAAGTTATGTTCCTCAATGCGGTAACAGTAATATCGGTTTCTTATTTAGTGGCTCGTATTAGTTGTGGACAAGTTACTCTTACTCTGGAAGTTGGTAGCACTACTGGAAAGAATTTTTTAACCGTAGGGATGTTTCTGAACAGGAGGCTCGGATTCAAATCCAGTCGGGGCATTGGCAGATAAAACTGTTTACCCGAGTGCTGAAATATCTGGTCTTCTTAAAAGAAGGGTAGCTAAATATAGGAGCCAGGATAGCCGAAGGGATACGTTATTATAAACTTATTTTTAATTTAATGATTAGGGTAACTCTAAAACAATAATTTTTATATGTTAATTTTAGAACGCTCATGAATCTAGCTAACTGCTAAGCGAAAAAGTTAAAAACTGAAAATAATGATCACTTTTACAAGGGCATAATTGCTGTGTGTTTGTTTAATACAAATTAACAAAAAGTAATCTGTATCATCTAAATTAATATATGTTTATCAATATAGGAACATCCTGGAGGTAACACTTATTTCAAAGTTCCAATCAATTCCTCCTGTTTTTCAGACAAAACAAAAATGTGTGACTTGAAAGGATTGACCTGCCTCTTCCATAAATCTAGTTAGTATTATTTGGAATAATGAATAGAATGTTCCATCTGAGAGGGTTGATTTCTTTCGAGCTGTCTGTTAAATTCATCGTCTCGTTTCAGAAGAGCTCGGCTCGCTCCGGACAGCCGACAGTAGGAAGCCAGGTCTGGTTTGCCCTTGTTACCCAAGCTGTACTGAGACAGACTACAACTTCGTCCAGAGGACGGAATCGTCGTAAGCTCATTCTCTCTTTTTTTCCCATTAAAAATACGCCCACTCGATAGAAGAACAAAATGACTTGTCATATTTAAATCCTGATAGTTCATACAATATAAGAGATATCTGGGTACATTTTAGTTGTCAGACTTAGCTGAAAGTTATATAACAACTTTTGCTTAAAAATGTATAGCATAACTTGGAATCTTATGTATACTCCAAGGGATTGCAAATTTGAATCTTCAAACTAGATTTTAGGATATTTTTATTAAAAGTAGGTTAGGTTTTGGAAAAAAAAAAAAAAAAAGAGATAGGAAAGGCTAATAACCAATTTAAATACTAAAGAACAGATAATGTATTTATAAAACAGGTTTTACTTTCCATAACTCCACTTCATAAAAGAAAAATTTCATATAATTTCTAAAGCTATTCACTTTATTATGACAAAATTTATTTCTAATTTTTTTTTTCAAAACTACTGCAAAGACCATGGATTTTTTTATATAAATAGAATAATGCTTTGCTGGAGTCTACCCTAAAAATTGCAGGTAAAAATTATTTTTATTTGCTAAATTCTCGAACAGATTGGATCTTTTCATAGCAAATGTAATAATTAAAGAAGTAATTAAACAGTTTTGATACTGAGAACTACATTTTAACAATATTGTTTAAATAACTGCAATACTGTTCAGTATTGTTATGGACTATGGGTCAATAATAATTAAGAACAGAGATATATATAAGTTAATTTTTATAACAAATTAGTACACCTACTATTTATAGCTAACAATCGAAACTGCTGTATTTATTAGCTAATATATAAATAGAAAATATAAATTACTTATAACTTATTAATAATGTAATAATAAATTTACAAATAGGTCTCAAAATAAATTGTACTATTGCCTTGTAGGGATACTGAGGGGAGAACCATATTTTGTATATAGATCCAAAACCGGTCGCAAATAAAAAAAACTTTTTGAAACAGGAAAGACTATATTTTTTCATCTCTAAATATACCTATAACCTCCAGAAAAAAAAATATATGTGTGTGTGTGCCAGCTCTCTAGTATCCACGAAAAAACAAATTTGAGCATCTTTCCATAAATTATTGAACAATTTCATTTTTTGAAAGGGAATTTAAAGGAAAAGTAAAGTTTCTTAAAATCTTCACTGACTTATTCCTATACCTACATAAGGAAAACAAAAACTATGATGAGGTCAACATATATATATATATATATATATATATATATATATAGAAGATAGGACAATTATTCCTATTTACTGAGACAACAATTGATCTAAAATGTCGTTTTATGAAACTTAAACAACCAGATGACTCTGACTAGTAGATGGAATAGTAGAAAGTGTGCTAAACATTTTCCATAATACATTTGTCATGAGATCAACTTCAATTGCTTAATGCCTTCTTAATTTGATAAAAAGTGATTCCTTGATAGTAAAATGTGAACCCTCAATCTTCAATACATTGACTACCAATGCCTGATAGTTAATTTTCTTTTGTAGGACCCAAAATGGAAGTTATTCGGCCATAAAAATCTACATGAAGTCCTTGCCACAAATGAGATTTCGGAGATACATAGTGAGGTCTACACTTGATCTTGTAGGTAAGAACATTTAATCAGATTTAGGTATTAACAAATCAAAGTGAATGCATGTTAGTGTATATATGTATGCAAATATGTATATTCCAAAACAAGAAATTTATTAAACTCTTAGTTAAGTTAGTAAAATAAATAAATTACTCTTTAAAGCTTCCAAAAACGGTGGTGGCCTAGCCAAAGAAAAATTAAATTAAATTTTCATAGTTATTTACAAAAAATACATGGAGACTTGTGTTACTTTTGAATTAAATAAAAAATTCTAATACACAAAATCAAGTAACTAAATTCTTTCAAAAAATCTAATAATAAATAATAGTGTACCTTCAAATATATTTATAAACATATATATAATATGCAACTATCTAATAATCTTATTAGTTGCTTTGGAGAAGGCTACTGAAGAGACACTTCATTAATAGTCCACAGTCAGTGATCATACAGTGACTACATATACATACATTCTGATACATAAGCATACATTCATTTATATATATATATATAT
>KZ806923.1:368208-383025 GCA_000696205.2 Oncopeltus fasciatus | reverse complement strand
ATATATATATATATATGACATGTTTGCTAACACAGAAATTCTCAAACATTAAAGGAAAACTCAGGGATTTCAAGCAATGGAAATGATGAACTAAAACATAATCAGAAAGATGAAAATATGAGTGCATATAAATGCTGGAAAACAATAGGGTGGTATATACTTTGTTTTTATTAGGAAAGTCATGCTAAAGTGAAACTCTTGATGAGAAGAAAAGAAGAGCATGAAACTTGGGTAGAAGATGAAAATTAAGGGTTGAGAGAGGATTGATGCTCGTACTGATCTGTAGCTCCAAATGCACTGATTAAAATAGAGAGTAATAAATCAATATTTTTATCGATAGTCACATTTTGTTCAAAATGATAGCTTAGATTTGAAAAAAAAAAAAAAAAAAAAAACAGATTTGAAGTCAAAATTATTGCCACGGCATTGGTAACAATTCACTGCTTTCAGTGGGATTGAGATTAACTATCATAATTCAAAAGTTGTTTCATAGAAAAAAAGCGAAAAGCTTGATATCCTAGAAGCAATTTGCCAAAAGAAAATAAGAACTATTACACAAAAATTTTAATATGGCTATAAATATGAAGTTAAATAAGGTTTTACAAATATACCAATAGAAAAATTATATATTTGGTACAACCAAAAATATACTAATAGAAAAATTATATAATATACTAATAGAAAAATTATACTAATATACTAATAGAAAAATTATATATTTGGTACAACCAAAAATTTAGTTAGAATGTATAAATGGGTTGAACATTATAAGTTATGACCATCAATAATTAAAAAGATAAATCAAGTTTGGAGCAGAGCATAGATTTCATAAATACATACAATGTTCATATTTAAATGGAACAACTTTCTGACAGATGAGACTCGTCATTCAATAAATTCAAATTGAAACTAGAAGATTTTGTTACATAAAGAATAACTTCGGTTTCTCCAAATTCTGGTTAATTTAAAATAATGTACAGAAAAGCGAAATTCATTAAGGCATGTAAACAGGAAAAGGGGAACACATAAGACAAAAAGAGTCAACAGCAATTAACTGTCAATAGATAGAGATCCATATTACAATGACTACTACCAAATGGGATTGCACGATTTAATTTCAGTTATTCAACTTCAAAATTAATAATAAGATAAAATGCATTGTTTTATTATTTTTCTTTGTTAGGGTAATTATATTAAACACAAACAAATACAGGACCATTATATAGAGAATGAAGTTATGCCGTCAACTGTATGCCCTATATGCATACACATATAATAGCATAGAAAATGATAAAGAGTAGATTTATTAATAGCAATTAAGCCCTTGAGTTACCCAGCGTCCCAGGCTGTTGATCCAAAGCCCAAAGGCCCTGTCCAAGTTTAGGGATGAAGCCAGGTGGATTTGCTCTAAACATTTTTCTCGGGCTGAAATAAATGCCTTTCTATAAATGAATAAATAAATAAATGCCTTTCTATAATAGATGAAGTATCGTTAATTGACTAGCAAGACTTACTTTAAGTGGTCTAGACTCACCTGTGTAGGGTATTCATCGAGTCATACAAGTTTTCCCACCAATCACGAGAATGGATTGCGTAATTGCCCTGCACTATGACCGCCTGTCTATAACACTGACATTCCCTGGAGCAATGGCTTCGTATAGAATTTTTAGTCATATTTTGAGGACTTTACTATCCTTCTGTTAGACTCTAATAAGGTACAGTAATAATTAAAAAAAACAACAACATATTTATACATTAATATCAGTGAAATGTAGAAAAAATGATTTTAGAATAGTTCTAAAATTCAAATTCAGTAATGAAAAAAGCTTACTTTAATTTAAATAAACAAAATATAAAATTAGTTATTCATATTATTTACATTAAATATAATAGCTTAGTTAATTTTTACAATAGTGAAAATATTGTGATGGCTGAACCATGTTCAAAATTTAAAAATTTAAAAAGTATATTTTCTTCTGTAAAATTTAATTCAACTGTTATCCTAATACTTTGTTTGACATAAATGTTTTTGACATAAATTTAGTCATGATACTATGAAGAGACAAATAAATTTCTTCAGGTCTTCGCTTTCACCCCATCCTGCGTTTAAGAAACAAAATAAGTTCTGTTCCAAGTTTAAATGCATACGAATTTAATGAGCATTTATCGTAGAAATATTAATTACATTTTACGCCTAATATGATCATAAATGTCGCCTTAACTTAAATAAAAATGAAGATTTTATTGTATTTAATTTCGGCCATTCTTTAAACTTCCCCTCCGTCCTAATCTGTTTGTTATTAAAATTGATTCCTTGAGCGATTTGCATTGAAAAACTCAAAAATACATTCTTTAAATGTACGCATTTACGCACACACACAAAAAGTTCTTAGGGGTAGAGAGGCTTGCTATCTAATCGATGTAAAGAAGGTCTATGTCTAATAAAATAAAGACTATTCACAATTTAAACAAGAAAGTTAAGTAGAATTAGAAAAATTGAGAGCAATAAAAATATTTTGCGGTTAGCTTCACTTGTCATATGATAAATAGGGTCTAAAATTGTGTAATGCTAGATCCAACAAGAGAAAATTATAAGTTTTCATAATGCTCATTAGGTTAAAAAAGGAACAGCTTCTCTTTTGGAAGAAATATAATATAAATTATTATTAGTTTGGCTGGAAGTATTTATTTTTATTTTAACATTAACATATTTTTTATTTGACTCTTTTTTTTCTTCTTGAGACCATAACTGCTACTCCGGAGAAACAAAAAGATAAAGAATTCAGCTATACTCAGTAAACTGGCTCCAAGGAAGAGTCCAACAGTGCCTCCCATGCTCACTGTAAATAGAAATTAGCCATTATTTATTTATATTTATATGCGATTGCATAGTCTTAGAGAATACATTATCAAGATGTTACCACTTAATTATAAACAGCCTGGGCTTTGGGCTTTTATTTATTTTTTGTTTAAGCTATCCTTGGGCAGGATTCGATTCAGCATTCAGCCTAAATTTCTATTAGATTTCTCCTTCAGTGGGGTAGCTCACGGATTTTTATTCCAGGCCAATTCATACCTGAAATGTAGGGTTAGGAACGGTTATAGGGCGATCAACATCATCGTTATTACGCCCTCATACCTGAAGTGATGTGTATTAATGATAACCCTCACGTGGCTTCATTTTTAACACGTACCGTTTAAATGTCTTCTGACACAACTTTAAAATACGCCCGCATTTCTTCCTTGTAAGGCCCACAGGCATAAAATTATAATGGTGAACGTTGGATAGAAATATACTACCTTTAATTCTCTGAAATGTACTTCTTAAGATGCAGTGATTTTGACTTGACCGTGTAGAAAAATTAGTTCTCGCACATAATGCGATTCTTCAGGGCTGAAAGTAGAATTCATTCTATAAATTTTTTTTTTGTGGTATTTAATCCGACGTAAATTTTACTAATTTTTAGTGCAAGGGAACAGAATAAAAAAACTAACTGTCCCAGCCAGGACCGTTCCTGGCTTAGACAGTTAGATTTTTTATTCTGTTCCCTTGCACTATATATTAGTAGAATTCATTCATTTACTCTACATATATTCCTGTAGAATGATGTGCGAGTGATGCAAAAATGAACTTTTCTATGTTCAAAAGGAGAGTTTGTTGACGGTAGATATTATTCTAAGATGATTTTAGTTGGGGTTAGGTCGAGGTGGATCCAAAAAAACACAAATTAAAAAAATGTATTTTTTTAATAAAGGATTATCTGCCAACGTTTCGGCTTACATTGTAAGCCATCTTCAGGGCTGTAGAAATACAATGTCATGATAATACAGTAATATTTGAAATTAGTATAATAGAGAATTATAATATAATGTGATATCAAGAGTATGAATGTAAAAAGCTATGTAAGACAATTAAAAGTTTATGAAAACAATTTGAAAAATAACCAATTTGAAAAAAAAAAAAACATGCAAACAAACAACTTATTGACAAGAAAAAATTTGAAATATCATTAAAGCAGTAATTTGCCACACCTACCTATCATGAAGATGAGAGAGGACGTCCTGTCCCTAAGTTAACATTTCCATGACTAAACAATATAAATTTTACTTTTTCTCAGAGCGAAAAAGTAAAAGGAGTGGAGGTAGCAGGTACAAGGCAGGCGGAAGGTGTAAATGGAAAGCGGCCTGTTACAAGAGAGGGCAATAAAAGGACAAAGGAAAAAAAGGGAAGGGTATTATTGGGAATAAGTGACTTTGGAACTGAGAAAAATGTTTTGTCAGGTTTATTGAGACGGAGGGCTGATGGTTTTTAAAATGTTAAAAATGTTAGAATAAGTTGAGGAAATTTGTTCTATGTCTGTTCTGTCGTTAACTGGTTAGTGTTGTAAGTTGATATGAACGGTTTCAGACAAAAGACGTTTGTGTTGATAGGGTTCAGTGGAAAGAATGGTTAAGCTGTCGAAGTCAAATGTGTGTACTTCATAAAAACATATGTTTATGAATGAATATTTTGTAGACCGTGGAAGCTTATGTGAACATGTAGTAATTTATAAGTTCTGAACTAAAACAAATTTCCTTTTTCCTCATGATTAGGGTGGGTTGTCCCATTGTTATTTAGATTCCTCATTAGATTCCAACTTGTTTTAAATGAATCCAAGAATTATGTATAGTGCATACATGGGTTCGACATCATTCGCCTTAGATCAGACTGAAAAGTTTCTAGGAAGCCTGTTCAACTAACTGTTTGAAGAAATTACGCATCCAAGGACTAGTAAGAAACATTAAAACATTTCTCCAAAAGCATATTTATTTCATGAATTTTTGTGGGGAAAAATTGAAGCATAATAATAAAAAAAAAAATTATACAGAAGGTATAGTATGGATCTCGAGTAAGTATATTAGTAAGCAGTAAGTTAAAAATTAACTTTCAACATCAGAACAGTTTTAAATATATCACAAAACAAACATGGAACAAAATTATGCTTAAAATGAATGACTTAATATTATCTAACTTAATACTTAGAATTGTGAAGGCTTGTCTTACCTACTAAATCGAGGCGCGACCTAACAATGTTTCTTCTAAATCTCTGGCTGGGGAGAGAATCCATGGCTACTGAGACCACGGAACCGTACATAGACATATCTGCAGGATAATCTTCATTCCTGAAAAATATATCTCTTTTATCTCAAGAATTGTTTTCTACAAAAAAGAACATCTAACTTAGTCTCCTTTAAAGTTGACAGCCATTCGTACCAATCACTTTGCCCTCTTCTCGTATCAGGAATGGTTTTATACTTGTATTCAATTCTCCCCATTTCAATTCGTCCCTCCACACATCCACCACGAACTAATAAAAAAAACTTTCTTTCATAACTGAAGGGTTTCTTTATTTTTATAAATAAATAGGCTGAAGAAAAATAATTAAAGAAGACAAGAGAAAGTTAGTGGTAAGGTGTTCTCTCGTTTAACTCACGTAGACTGCAAACAGTGAAGTTCTAAGAGTTCTTTGATATGGTTAAACACATGAGAATGTGACTTCTCACACATTCTCATGTGGTTAACCATATCAAAGGGATCTTATACTCGAAGGAGCTAACATTGTTAGCTATTTGTTCTCGTTTTTATTCCGATATTTCTTTTTTAAATAATGATATTAGTTGTGGTATGTAATCTCACGTAGAATTTTATACAAGAAATGCCAAGGGAGTCAGAAAATTTAACATGGGATTACATACCACAACTAATGTCATTACTAATGTTATTTGTAACGTAATTATGTAATGTATTAATAATTAAATAATAATGTAATTAATAACACTGGGGAACAATTTGAAACTAAATTTTTGTTGAGTTAGATTTTTTAGCTGTTTTTTATAGAATTGGAACCTGCCTGTTTAGTTAAGTCTGTTATACTGGGGTGAAACGTTGTGTGTCGGTAAGCAGTATTTAGTATTTCGTAACGGAAGTATACAAAACTAAATAGTGCTCTGTAGCACCTACAGGTCGAAAGTGCGAAAACAGCCCCGATTCGTTTTGTTATATATTTGGCAGTTTTACCATTTCCAGTCAAAGGACAAATATTAGTACATTTGCCAGACAAGCATATTTTGCCTATTTTAAAGTGAAACTTGGTGATCAAGATAAAGCATGGGCACCTCATAAAGTGTGTAAACAGTGTGTTGAGGGTTTACGGATGTGGACCAAGCGAACATGTGCTAAGATTCCGTTTGGTATACCTATGATTTGACTCGAGCCCAAAGATCATTCAAGTGATTGTTACTTTTGTATGATGAAAACATCGGGATATAACAAAAAAACAAATGTAAAATAGAGTATCCTAGTTTACCGTCAGCTAAACGCCCAGCACCGCATTCAGCCGAAGTCCCCGTGCCAGTTTTCAATGAATTTCCCTCTTTGGTAGAAGGGGAATACGGATATGACATTCAAAAACATTGTTAAAGACTTTCTTGGAAATACACGAGCATTGAATTACTCCGAAATTGTCTAGCAACTCTTGGAAAGCTCCCAAAAGCTAGGTTGCAACATGAACGTCAAATTGCATTTTTTAGACAGCCACCTTGCTAATTTGCCGGACAATCTTGGTGCAGTGAGTGATGAGCAGGGTGAGCGTTTCCATTAAGATTTGCGGGTCATGAAAGCAAGGTAACAAGGCAGCTGGGACGTACATATGACGGCTGACTATTGTTGGAGCATCAAGCGCGAATGTACACAAACTAAACACTCCAGAAAAAGCTACAAACGTTAATTTTTATCTTAATTTTGAAGTACTGGTTATTAATTAAACAATTTTATATGTATGAACTCGATTTAACTTACATTAAATGTATTGTAGACTGTATATTTGGTACGTTTTTACTTTATTTTCTTTTAAATGCATGATTTTTGAGGATATCCTGTAGTTTACAAAGTTGACGTGATAGACAAAATCTGAGATTATTTTCAGATTCAGACGCCAAGAATGAAAAAACAGTGTCAGATCTAACTCAACAAAAATATGTTCCCCAGTTTAATTTATTAATTTTATTTTTATATCAGTTTTCAATCCGAAGGGATTTGATTTTGCAAAAAAAATATAGAGAAGTCATCAAAATCAGGCATTTTATGGCTAAATCGTGACTATGAGTGCTTATACAAAAGTTTTCTAAAAAAATATTGAGCGCTTATTTAATATTCATTTCATCAGAAAACTATTTCGATATTATTTTACCTAACCATCCCCCCCCCCCTCCCCAAAGGAACAACTTTTAAAATGATACCGAACTTATTTAAATAATTATTTATAGCTCAAATAACGATCAACCAATTTTGAACATGTACCATATGAGTTTATTGTCTCATTAAAGAAAGTTAAACTTTTCAAAAAAATATTTCAATGAAAATTTCACTCACAGAAATTGCATCTTATTTACTTTAAGTTCCATAAAAAATTGACAAGTATTCCATTTCCCTCTATTATAAAGTAATGTAGGAGATTCAATTCTTACGGATCTTGCTTCTTCAGGATTACTGTGTAGTCTGGTTCCAGACAGCTGGCTTTGCAGTCACAAACTAGTCCTTTCTTTTTGCTATCCTTGGTCTTAAGTGCTCGAAGGATTTCTAAAAAAAAAAAAAAAAATAAGAAAAATAAATGAACAATTTAAAAAGTTAATATTGTGATGCAAGATTAGTCGGTAATGTTTTTAAAAATTAAGTTTTTTTTCAAATGTACCTGAATAATCTGTTAAACAGATGAGGCCTTCAATATTGCAAGTTTGAACGCCTTCTATAAAAAGTAAAAACATTAAAAATTATAATTCAATATTACCTGATAAATACTTAATAAGTGGTTAAGTTAATCATTAATAGTGATTTTAGTAATAAAAATTTATTTTTATTACTAAAATATGTTAGTTATTCTAGTAGGATAAAAACTGTTTTCTGCTAATTAATCTGTTTGTATAAATGAAACGATTCTTCATTGTTTGTCAATTAGTTTTAGTTGCAAATAAATCACGGGAGATTAGCTAAAAAAAAGAAGCACAATATATTTTATTGCTGGACTGAAATTCACTTGCCTTATCGCTTCTTCGATATCTCAAAACTAATATTTCTAATCGATTTGAACAGGGTAATTAGAAAATTTGTAAATTTTCAGTATGTTTCTGAAAAGATGTCAGAAAACATGAAATTTGTCGAGCAAAAATTAAAAAATATATATAGGAATTTCTTTATTTGTCTTGTATCAACTATTCAAAAAGTTACATTAATATTTCTTGCCTTCTGATGAGGCTGGGAATATTTATGTGTGCACATTCGTTTAATAACTTTGAAGAAAGTGGAAGAGATGCTATGACAGATTATTATATTTCAAATGTATTTAATCGGCAAAAATAAAAAAAAGTGTTAAACCCGACGATTGCAAGTTTTAGAATTATTTATTTATATTTTTGATTCGCTATTATAGAGAGGCTAAAATAGCCTCTCTATAATAGAGAATCAAAATTAATTATCATTTAGTCCTCGAACTAACAATTGTAGATTTACGTGACCTTCTCAACTTATAACCCTAAATCTGTAAGGAAGTCTTTCCATGCACGTCCACAAGGAACCTGCTGATAGGTTGCTAGGTAGTTGCAAGGTTGCTAGATTGCTAGGTATATGTTGTTGCTAGGTTGCTAGGTATATGTTGTTGCTAGGTTCCTAGGTTAGGCAACATACTTTCTTACTGAAAGGTAAAAAAATACGAGAGTGAAGAATTAAAAAATAATGTATTATTGTTATCATTATTAAAAGGTAATATAGGCTCCGATGATTTTGGTCATCGTATGAGACACTCTCCTCTCTGTCAAACCCAGGTCTAAATCCAGTAAGCTGCTATTTGCTAAGAAATTTTTCAGAGTATCTTGAAACAAGACCGGTCGGTGCTGGGTAAAACTAAGCCAATTCCTTAATATTGTAATTAATAAATATTTGCATTTGAACTTTCTATGTCACATAAACCTCCATATAATACTTATTGAATAAATCTTTTATCGATAAATAGATGTGTGTTGAATATTGCTGCATTCAACTAAATATAACAGCGAAAAAACTTTTTTTTACTCCCACTTGACATTACAGGCAATTCCCCCCTACTGGTTCCATCAAGAACAAACCTAGTCATTTATTTTTAAACTAATAGATAACTATTATTAGTTGGCAAATAATTGCCAAATTTCATTTAGAAAACAGATAACTGCGCCTAGCAGACCATTAACAAACAACACATACTCACCTACACCCCCCCCCCCACACATACACACACACATTTTAATAGCCAAAATTTACTTCATAGTTAAGTAATATGTACTTACCTTGTCTGGGCATGAAGTGATGAGTGCAATTGCAGAACTCAATCTGGGCCTTTGCCCTGCAGTCGACCACGCAAGCAGAGTAACTGTAGTACTTGTAAACACTCAGCTTGTTTTCCTCTGGGAATCTGCAATTCCTTTGCTCTACGGAAACATCAATCAGCGCAGGGTCATTTGAAATTTCGTTTACCTACAGAGTACAAAACTTAATATAGAATCATCTTTTTGGAAGGTAGAAAGTACGTATACACAACTCTTCTGTGCATGGACTAATGATTTTAACTATTCTAGCTAAAAAAGTGCTCTTATTTGATTGCGTGCTTTAATACAGCCAAGAGGTTTATATTTTCCAAGATTTCATTACCTTAGGATCTTTCGTTAAAAATATCAAATAATTCACTAAAATGTTCAAAAACTATTTCTAAATTTATGAAATTCGGGCACAGACATCACAATATCTTGTAAGCTAGTACTCCAAGATTCATTTCAATTGCCTTTCCAGCTCTCTCAAGGGGTTGAGTTAAATAATAGCAGTGAAAGAGGGTCCTCTTGCAGTTCTCCTACTTTTACTGTGAATTTTGCAGGCAGAATTTATAGCTTGACTTCTTTGATATCCCAATACCTCTCAGTATGGTAATTTACTTGTCCCTATGTATACCATCATAAGCATGTTTAAAATTTATTAATACATTTCGCAGATCCAATTTTCATCAAGAAAGTCTCTCGTTTACACCCAAACTAAGAGATTCCTGGGCCCTGAAGACCAGATCTCAGACCTTGAAAGCACCCAGCCATAAGAAATAAATAAAATTGTGCGAATATTGAAGTTACCAATTAAAAAAAAAACCCTTTTCAATATTGTAACTTCACCCCCATTATTATTTTTTTTTTAAATTAGAAAATTCTTTTGTTCTAGTTAAATTATAATAAAATACTACAATGTTGGTATGTGGACTTTTTTTTTGTATCACTGCCTCTCCTTTGTTAATTATTAATTTAAAAAAAATTCTTTCCGCAAAGTTCCTCGAAATAAATATATTTAAAACTGGGTAAAAGTAAGGTTAGAGGTTCATTCAGACAATTGAGTTCTCTGAGGGGACATCTTCACACCCATGTGAGTCTATCATAGAAAACTATTTAAGTACCATTTTTTTTGCTAATAATAATTATATTTTCAAATGTTAGATCATGGTAAAGTCTAAGCTCATTTTAATATCATTAAAGGTACCTGGTAGACCATCGTGAAGACTGAGCCCCAGTTCAGAATTGCCTTTTCTTCTTGTGGGTGGTTAATAAATGGTAAATCTTCCGGTGAATGTATGAACAACTAAAATAGAAACCATTTAAATATGAGTCATTCAAAATTCTTAAATAATCATTTTATTTAAGTCTATAAATACTTATAGTGTCTTTTTTTGAATTGCAATTAGCTTTAAGTGAATTTTCCTAGTGGCTTTGATGATTTAACTTATATTTATTTTTTACTCTAGTTTTGTTGGATCAATACTCTTATATAACTTACTTTAAACGAATAATAAATCTTATGAAAACATACAAAATTATGCAGAAATATATCTATATGTTTTAATACAATACATGAATGAGTAAAAACTGCGAGTTATCAACGATATTAAATATATGAAAACTGAATATTGAACATACGATAATAAATAGGATTAAAACATTTATAATCCTTTTTCTAAATACACCTCTTCATTACATAATTATAAAAATTAAATGATTAATCACTTGGATATTTTTAGATATGTTAATTTCTTACTCGCAGACATTCTATGAAATTCATTACAATTTGTTACTATTTTATTAACTATTTTAATATTTATTAGTTTNATTTAATTTAAAATTAAATCTTTAACAATAAATAAGATATTGGCAGGTTTTTAATTCGGTTTCCCATAATGCCTCATCTCACCCACCAAATCGAATTTCAGCGTTTTATTAAAAATAAATTAATACATTTTTGGGTACTGAGAGATTAAATTAAAGTGGCTACACCACTAATCGTGTATTATTCTCAAACATTATGAATGTAAATTTGTACTTGTAATAATTTGAAGGAAAAGTTGAAATTATAGTTTGCATGCCGGAGAAAAGTGTGAGTGTAAAGAGTAATGTTTATAGTCTTGAGATGTGGCCAATTGAAGGTGGCCACTTGGTTCCCCCTGACACACATTTACCCAGAAAAACTGTTGAATTCATCTAGGCCTGTCTAGGTCCTTCCGTACAGTTATAAAAGCGGTTCGCCAGCGGCCCTCGAGTCAGTGTCAGCTTTCGTGTCAGATCGAGTGTCGCTTAGCGAGTGAAATAATGAAAATTTAGTATGTTGTCTCTTTGTAAATAAGGACATTTAACTTATATGTACATATTTATTAATTATATGTAGTTGATCGTATCTATTTACTTGTTTACTAGTTAGTAGGGGCAGTAGGTTCGATTTTTATCTGTAATTAGTAGGTTTATTTATTCGTTATAATTAATGAACTTCAGTTTAGCCCATAACAGTAAGACTACTAAACATTGCTCAAGATTTGGGAAGGAACAGTGGGTGAAGCGTTAAGCCATCGCAATTGCATTTGTAAATCTAAGGCTTTCACGTTTTTTTTTTTTTTTTGTTTTTTTTTATGGATTGTCAACATTTGGTCATTAACGTCAGAGAGATATTTTCAAGAAGAAGAATTTCTTGGTCATGGTGAGGCGTAATGTATTGTTAATGCGAATAGTTATGTGGATGTACTCAGTAATTTCTCTGTGCTTGGAAACTATGAAATTTATAAGAAAGAAAAAACTGGGAGAGAATGGAAAAGAAGCGTACTGAAAATGCATCTAGATAAGATTTAATAGCCTGCCCTCTTTCAGAAAGTTCATTGCAGAGTCGATGACTTTATCGTCATCCAATAGAATTTCGTCTAGAGTCCCATTTAAGTTATATTACTTTCACGGTCTCTAGGAATATTCATAAACACTTTCATGCTGTAAAGTTAATTTTCGCAAAGCTAAGGAACGTCATTCTTCAGAGCTGACAGTAGAAGGAGGGAACCATTGTACGAAAGCATGGCCAAAAATAACTTTACAACATGGTCAAGCCCGTAAGAAGAATTTATGAATAAAAAAGTTTTCATAATACATACCTTTGCAGATTCAAAAACCATTAATTCTATACGCCCAGGGCCTGTAAATCTATTTGATATCAGCTTTATTTTTTCAGTTCCATTTCTGCAAATAAAGTGTTTAATTACTAAAACGTATTAAATAAAAGATATATAAATAAAACTTTATTTAAAAAAAAAGAGATAAAAATAAGGTTATAAGCTCAAATTAACGAACATTAAGCAATATAAACATAAGGACCGGTCATTTATATGACTTGTATTTATTATTTATTAAAATATATGCAGAAAAAAATATCAAATAGTATACTAAATATTAAATAGAACTATCATACAAATATGATGTATTTGTGAGGGGAGTGGGCTTTTGGAGCAAAATGTCATTTTCAGAGCCTGAACCAGTTTGGTTGCTCACGAGCATAGAGAATGAAAGCTGAACAAATGAATGAATTTTAATATTTATGCAAAAACTACTGACAAAGAACGAATGACAAAGAATAACAAAATGACTAGATGGTTGATGCATTTAACTTAAGGTATCCTGAAATATGCCTCGAAGCTGTATATGAAGATACGCATTACACCGAGTTTAAAACAGTCGTTGGAAATATTGGTAAAAATTGTACAATTTCAAAAAGAAGAAGAAGAAGCAATTTCTGAAGTTTAAAAAGATCCCTGGCTTCAATCTGAAAAATGAAAATGAGGTTTGTTGACAGGATAAGTTAAAATTATTTTTGATTCTTCTACGTTGTATAAAAAAAAGTGGTTATTCTAAAGGAAATTAAGGGCACAAAACATTTTCAACTTTGAGTATTGATAAAAAAATGTATTCCAAAAAAAAAGGTAAATGAAGATAAGGAAAGTTTTGTGGGAAATGGAGGTATATAAAGATGAACATGTGATAGCATTGAATAAAAAATATATATCAAGAGAAGAGCAGCGAGTAGTCAAAGGTCAAACATTGAACAGCATAACAAAAGTTGCTGAATATGGAATCAAAAGTCTACAATAAATGTATAATGTACAGTTATTATATGTCCAACTTAGAAGTAGGATTTTGCTCCTCTCCTATTCTAACTAGCCATCCTCCATGTAAAGTCACTTCAGAGCCTGAGTTATTGTTCTCTGCGCAGAGCGACATTCACAACAAACACAGAGTACGCAGTTTTGTGGGGAACTGAGCGGAACTTAACTCTCGCTGTGTTCTAAACTCTCGTAGTGCCATCATAAAATCGCTGAGTACTTTCTGAACTATTTTTAATATATTAAATCTATATACAATTTTATTTATAGGGGTTTAATAAAAATTGTCATTAAATACTGGAAATCAAACTTTTCCATGAAGCATATTATAATTCATTTGTGCCCTCAAATGTGAATTTTTCCTGAATTCAATACTTGCCCAAACTATATTCGATATCTTGCCAAATTAACGTGAAGCAGTACTTAGTGTAAATCACTGAACTTAATGTTAGAAATAAAAACTTACGAATTTGTATGCAAAGAATTTATGGTGAAACAATTTCCCGTTTCAGTATCAAGGGGAAGAAAATTACTGCAGCAATCAAATGGCACCCCATTCCAGGAGCAGCGTTTGAGGAATTTCTCACAAGGCGCCCGCGCCTGAAATAAAAAGAGGGTTGTTGTAAATTCTTGTATTAATTTTATTATTTGATTTTACATACTTACTTAATTATCTATTTTTGCTAATATATAGCGCATATAAACAGAGAATGTTCCACATTTAGTATTGTGACTATTACAGGAGTATTTCTACACGAACATTGCAAGAAAAAAAAAAAAAAAAAAGAAGAAATTAAAAATATGAATTCTGCAGCGTGGTCCAAGTCTTTGGTTGCAAACTATGTGTATATCTCATGCATTATGATATTTGAATGTGGGAATCATACAGTATGTGTGTGTGTTTATATATATCCTCTGAAGGATAATATCCTCTGTTAATCGTTCATCTTAATGATGTTCGTGGATCTGTTTCTGATTTAGCCTTTCAACATATACCATTGCAGTATTTTTTTTTTTTTGAGCAATACCAACAAATTATTCTGCAAGTGTCTTTGAGGTTTCTAGGCGTATTTTTATTTTATTTTTTTTATGGATCATATGCTTCATCTTGCTTCATATACTGCCTGTATCTATAGCCTCTCTTCATCTTGGTCATCATTATATGAATGTGACTGTCGATTGCTATTTGTCCAGGCTTAGTTCCAAAAGGCCGTCTTCCCTTGAAAGTGTATACTTTCTACTCAGTTGTCTCCTTTTCTTTTTTTTTTTTTTTTTTTTTTTTTTTTTTTTTTTTTTTTTTTTTTTTTTTTTTTTT
>KZ806923.1:348879-366379 GCA_000696205.2 Oncopeltus fasciatus | reverse complement strand
ATTTTTGTTTTGTTCGTTTGTTTTGCAGAGGAAGATTTTGCTAGAAAATACAGCTAATCTAAATGCTTTTTATCCAGGGGAATTTAAAAAAAAATTTAGACAGGGTTTCTACACAATAATAAAAGTAGGGGTAAAAATATTTAAACGTTTGTATCAAATAACGTATTTGTCTCGTTACGTAAAGATTCCTTGAGCTTTGTGAGGTATGTTAAAATCTGAATGTGACAAGCGAAAATTACTCTTTTAGCATTCGCCTGCTTGAGTCATAAACTGAAATAGCATATTAAAAATATATTTAAAGATTATATAGGAAGGTTAAGCAGACGAACTTCACTTCTCTTGTCTGAGGGTATATAATATAATAATATTTTATTATTAGATGATTTTAGTTGGGGTTCGGTCAAGGTAGATCCAAAAAAATACAAATTTCCAAAAGTGTATTTTTTAAAAGATTATCTGACAACGTTTCGGCTTAAATTGTAAGCCATCTTCAGGGCTGCCTATCGTGAAGACGAGAGAGGACGTCCTGTCCCTAAGTTCAAATTTCCATGATTGAATAATATTTTATCTTCATTATTTTTCACATACTAGGGACTAAATTAGATCCAAGGGGTTTTAGAGTGGAGTTATTTAATATATTGGTAGGATAAATGACCAATTTATTCTTATATATTAGTGTACAGCTTTAACGAACCATCGGACATATGAACTCTTCATATAGTTCCTAAGTGATGGACTTTTTATTTTCATGTAACAACAATTACTTAAATAATGAAGGTATTATTTTTAAAAGGTTCCCATTTATATACCTGTTGCCCGTCTCATATATTTTATCAGGCGAGTCGTTCTCACAGAGAGAAATGGCCGTGAAGGATGTGTTCCAATCCAAATAGGATGTCTCCACGACAAAACTGACCGAGTTATTTTGGAAGTTGTACCAGGAGGCTCGAAGCAGCTTGTAAGTCCCGAGGACTGACATCAGACACACTCCAATCCAGAAGATCCTTCAAAAATTATTATATAATGTGATAAGTCGTTAAAGATCGTTATCCACTATTTTAGTTGAAAAAATGAAAATAATATTTAAACAAATTTTTCTACTCATTGAAATTCTGAAAGTAAGTGGTGAAACTTTTGCAAGCCACTTATAAGCCTGCTCACATCCAGATTATGCTGAAATTAATTTACCTACACTTAAAGGTACTCCTACACTTATTTTTCTGAATCATCTGAACTTATTTATTGGAATGTTTCTTCTAATAGTCTGTAAATTAAAAACAAATGCTCATATAAAAGTCCAGCAGTAGTAGAGGACATGAAGTCTGACATCAGAAAAGTATTGTTTATATCTCTACCATGGATCCATATTTTACCCGCCTGGTGAAGAAGGAATACCCATTATTTAACAACGATGGGTGCCAGGCCATTCTAAGTTCCCGAGATGGACTTAGCCTAACACCTTAAAAAAAAAAGAAAGTTACCTGGCNGACATTTACTTTATATATATAAGTATGTGCCACTGATATTGATTGAAACTAATTATTATTTCACTCACAAATTCACTAATTTTATGACAAAGGTAAAATCGATGGACTGCAGAATAACTATTTTCACGAAAATTACTTCTACAGCTGACTTAATTGTATTACGAGTTGCATCGTAACATTTCTCCAGCTAGGGAAACGAAAGCTTTACTAAATTAACCAAAAATAGTAGAAAAAGAATTCTTAAGAAGAATGAACTTATTTCTTCTATAGCAAATAAGAAAAGAAAAAAGTTCTACAATTTTTCATAAATAATAATAACATTTTGTTGTCTAAAGGAAGAGGAATTACTATCAATCGGTCTGCAGAATTATTATCTTTTGAAAAATTTTTCTATAAACCATAAAATTTTCTTTCATCTAACTAAAAGAATGACTTACACAATAAAGCAAAAAAATAATTGCACTTTTCATATTTTTACTATTAACAATCAATGTTCTAATATAGGAAAACGTTTACGACTATATAATATATATAATTTCGACAGCAGTGTCACTTTCGCTTTTCTTAGTTAACGGGTTTTCAAGTCTTGGTTCCAGAAAGAAGAACGGGACTACTGAACTAGTCTGTGAATGAGATGAGAACGGGTGTTCCAGGTCGCGTTACATACAGACAGCTCTGATGATAGCATTTATGACCCCTGGCAGCAAGGACGGCTCTGCCCCATTGGGCTCACCTCTCAGTGATATTCCTCCCCGTTTCGGTGATGTAGCGGAGCCCTTGGATGGAACTGTTGTCGCAGTAGTCCCTGGTCTTCTCCTGCACGGATCTGAATCCTTGGGAGACCCACATGTCGAAGGAGAACTGGATCCCGTCTATTGACTGCCTCGAGCTCTCCGGATCGCCAAAGCGACACCATTAGCCTTTTAATGTCTGAACCCTTTTAGTGAGTTATTTCCGTCACGCCAACTCCCTTCTGTATTGTCCTCTTATCTTGTCTCTTAGTCAAATTCCAACTGTGATAAAAAACACACACACATACACACAAAAAAATAAGCAAAGAAAAAGTCAACAAATCGCACATTTATCTGTTCATTCTCAGCCAGACAATATAAAAACGGCCAAATTCAATAATGTTTTATTTTACATTAATAAAAAGAATATATTTTTTGAAAAAAAAAAAAATGTTCGTATATGTTAATTCTAATTAATGGGTGAATAGATAATTTCACTTAACATGGTAAATAGAATCAAATTTTCTTATCAAAGTTACAATTAAATACAACTCCAGACAAATGGAATAATTTGGAGTTTACCTATAAGTGTGTCAGTCACTTCGAATATAATTCATATTTTTCTTTTTAGTGAACTGAAGATTATTATGGCTATGAATGTTATCACAAAAGACATATAGAAAATTATTTCTGTTTTTACTTTGATCTCATGAAATAAATATAAAAAATGATCGTCACTTTTATATATATATATATNCACACACACACACACACACACACACACACACACACACACACACACACACACACACACACACACACACACACACACACACACACACACACACACACACACACACACACACACACACACACACACACACACACACACACACACACACACACACACACACACACACACACACACACACACACACACACACACACACACACACACACACACACACACACACACACACACACACACACACACACACACACACACACACACACACACACACACACACACACACACACACACACACACACACACACACACACACACACACACACACACACACACACACACACACACACACACACACACACACACACACACACACACACACACACACACACACACACACACACACACACACACACACACACACACACACACACACACACACACACACACACACACACACACACACACACACACACACACACACACACACACACACACACACACACACACACACACACACACACACACACACACACACACACACACACACACACACACACACACACACACACACACACACACACACACACACACACACACACACACACACACACACACACACACACACACACACACACACACACACACACACACACACACACACACACACACACACACACACACACACACACACACACACACACACACACACACACACACACACACACACACACACACACACACACACACACACACACACACACACACACACACACACACACACACACACACACACACACACACACACACACACACACACACACACACACACACACACACACACACACACACACACACACACACACACACACACACACACACACACACACACACACACACACACACACACACACACACACACACACACACACACACACACACACACACACACACACACACACACACACACACACACACACACACACACACACACACACACACACACACACACACACACACACACACACACACACACACACACACACACACACACACACACACACACACACACACACACACACACACACACACACACACACACACACACACACACACACACACACACACACACACACACACACACACACACACACACACACACACACACACACACACACACACACACACACACACACACACACACACACACACACACACACACACACACACACACACACACACACACACACACACACACACACACACACACACACACACACACACACACACACACACACACACACACACACACACACACACACACACACACACACACACACACACACACACACACACACACACACACACACACACACACACACACACACACACACACACACACACACACACACACACACACACACACACACACACACACACACACACACACACACACACACACACACACACACACACACACACACACACACACACACACACACACACACACACACACACACACACACACACACACACACACACACACACACACACACACACACACACACACACACACACACACACACACACACACACACACACACACACACACACACACACACACACACACACACACACACACACACACACACACACACACACACACACACACACACACACACACACACACACACACACACACACACACACACACACACACACACACACACACACACACACACACACACACACACACACACACACACACACACACACACACACACACACACACACACACACACACACACACACACACACACACACACACACACACACACACACACACACACACACACACACACACACACACACACACACACACACACACACACACACACACACACACACACACACACACACACACACACACACACACACACACACACACACACACACACACACACACACACACACACACACACACACACACACACACACACACACACACACACACACACACACACACACACACACACACACACACACACACACACACACACACACACACACACACACACACACACACACACACACACACACACACACACGCACACACACACACACACACACACACACACACACACACACACACACACACCTCGCCCCACACATCGCTAAGTAATGCGAGGTAACTTCGGTCAGGTATCATAGTCAATCCTTGGTCCTGGGCTTCATCCTTCCTGGCATCCGATTGAAGTAATTGTTTTCGCTCATATGTATATACACACACACACATACCTCGCCCCACACATCGCTAAGTAATGCGAGGTATCTTCGGTCAGGTATCATAGTCCATCCTTGGTCCTGGGCTTCAGCCTTCCTGGCACCCGATTGAAGTAATTGTTATCGCTTATATGTATATATACACACACACACACAAATACGCGCGCGTGCACACACAGACACACACAGATTTAAATATTTTCCATTATTCCTAATATGTAAGCTAAGTAAAAATATTAGTATGAATACAAAAGTAATAATGAATATTATTTCATTGAACTATTGTAATTCCCATATTTCCATCGCTCTCCATTGAAATGGGACATTAGGGCATAAAAGATGTTGAAATAGTCTTTCTTATTTAAAAGCTAAATATTTCTAAGCTGGGAAAGACAATTTGATTTAGTGGTGAAATACTAGATACTAGAGGTGTGTAGATAGCAACTGAACCCACCTGCAAGGTCGAGAGGAGTACGGAAGACGTTCCTTCTGAAGCGTAAGTTTGGTAGGTCCTTCATCTTGATCACTAACTTGGATAAATCCGAGCCATAGTCTTCGTCAATCTCATCAAAATTTATTCTGTGCAAAAAAACGATGCAAATTATTACAAAAGGCTTTATTGTTTTTAAAAGTCATTTCACATAAAAACACTTCCTAGTCTTCCTGACTCCCTTGAGTCATTGATCCAGCAAAACAAGAGAATTTATTAGCAGCATAAATATGTACTTTTTAGAGATAAATGAAATGAAGTTTTCTCAGCCATATACTACATCTATATTTGTCAGTATTATCCTGTAACTTGAAACTGTATATACAGACTAAAGTGTCGAACAGCGTTAAAGGTCTAATGCAAAAAGACATACTGACCTTGTTTTTGTTTTTTACTGAATTTTATAAGAGCTGAGTTGTTGGAGTTAAATATATACCTATTAACGTGTAATGTCGTTTGAATATTTTGAAATCATATACTGACTTTCTCAAGAAACAGTCATATAAAAAATTCACAAAAAAAAAAAAAAAAATACTAGATTTTAGGGAATTAATTTCATTGATAAATTTAAAGTAACATTTTCGAATTTCCAAATCAGACCATGTGTTGGGCGAGAGAAAGGATGTTCTTAAAGTAAGAATCTAAGTAACATCAAACATTAATGAGGTGTAATTGTTTTAATGTTTATATTATCTCAATTGTATATAATAATATCTTGTTTATATTTATCATTGAATATTTTTCTTGAATTGTATATTGGAAAAATATTTTTAGGATTATAACTACCCTCTTTCTTTCTAGAGTAGAGATTTCTAATTTGGTATTTCAGCCTTCTTAGACCAATCAAATCATTACATTAGTTTTTTTAATATCTATAATAGTGAAAGAAAATGGGAGCGGTCAGGGAAACTAAACTGAAAAATTAATAATGAAATGTGGAATTACATTACCACAACTATCATCATGATTTTAACTTATTATTATCATAAGTTTTGTTAGTTTATATAAAAAAGAAACAAAGAAGATTGTGTCAAACATAATTTTTCATAGCCTATGTAGAACAACTTTATATTGCAGTTAAGAATATAAGAAAGAGGCTGACTGTAGCCAGCTTCATTTTTCCCTCAATGTTCTGGCATGCTTGCAAGATCAAATTAATAATTTTCTTTAGTTTATTTGCATTCTTAAGGAAAACAAAAGAAAATTACAGCTCTGTTCAGTGTCTAATTTTCTGTTTGGTGGACTTTTTAGTTTTATCATAAAAATAAAAGCAATTGTTGGCTACAATCTCGTGGAAAAAAATTACCCAGAATAGATGATATTTTTTAAAGTTCTCATATTTTTCAACAGTGCCTTTTTAATATGGACCAACTATGAAAGGAGGGCATATGACTTGAAACCAGATTTTGTTTTGGAATAGGAAACGTAAGCTCCGGAAGATTAGGAAGAGAACTATTTTGGTACCTACAAATTGATTGATATCTCTAAAAGGCTCAAAATAGTTCTTATTGATATAAATCATATTAAAAATAAATGTTATGATAATTTATATTCTTACTGTTCTTGGGTATAGCTGACAATGGCGAATTCCGCTTCTTCACAGCTTGACATGCAGTCACAAACAATTCCTTCGTTTGGGTTATCCTTAGTTTTTAATTTCCTTAAAGTTTCTAAGAATATTAAAAAAAAAAAAAATTAATTATATTTCTAAATAATGTATCGTAACNTGCGTGTGCGTGCGTGTGTGTGTGTGTGTGTGTGTGTGTGTGTGTGTGTGTGTGTGTGTGTGTGTGTGTGTGGGCGCGCGCGCGCGCGCGCGGTTTTTGTGGGTGGGATGGGTTGTAGCTGTGTATGTTTATGGCTTTGTGTCTTTCCTCAATTTTTGTGTCACAGTTTTCAACTATTATAGTTTTTTTTTTTTTTCAGCTCACAGTTATATTGCAAAACGACAGGCCAACTTCTTTATTTAATCTGACCATTGGGAGTGGGAATTAAAGGTTCTTTAGATGTTGTGGGTGCAATATTCAGTTTACTGAAATAAAATAAATCAGATAACGTTATTGACAAAAGGAAATATTTTTGGGGTTAGACAGAAAAATATAACATTTAGTTGTGTGGGTTTACCTGGTGAAAGAATAATCTTAATTTTACTCCCTAGAATATACAATAAGTTTCTTTCTTAATGAAATTGGACATTTCGCTTAGTTTTACTTAATGAAGTTCTCGTAGAAGGGTGTGTGTTTATAGGCGAGTGTGTAAAATTAATTTCTTATGTAAATAATTAAGGTCATTAGGGTTATTAATAGACATTATAAAACATAATTGTTATGAAATATTCATATTTTTTTTGTTACATCTCATTTTATGAAAAGTGCAATATAGAGGTTGAGCGCACTCATTACAATGTATAAAGCCAAAATCGGGTATATTAGCTAATATTTAATTGCCCTTTTCGACTAATAAGATCAAATGTGTCCGAATTTTTTTAATTATTTTATTTAGTACTGCCTGAAGGATTTTTACCATCAGAAGGTACCTCTTATGTAAAGAAGATTATCTTGTTTTTATCGTTCACATGGAAATAACTTGTGGATTTTTTGATATTCTGTTGCTGATAAACTGTAAAAAATTTCCAGTAATAATTCTTCAAGTTTTTAAATTTTGCTATACCATATAATAATTAAATAATACTCTGTTGCTGATAAACTGTAAAAAATTTCCAGTAATAATTCTTCAAGTTTTTAAATTTTGCTATAGCTTATAATAATTAAATAATACTTACATTATAATATATGCTACTATAATATAAAAATACGAAACAGTTACAATTTACCCTCCTGCACACAGATTTTCAGCTTCACACCTTCACAAGACATTCCTTCGACGAGAAACATAGGACTATTCAGAGTGGACTAATATCTCTCGCTTAGCCAATACCCCGCCCTGACACAAAGTTTTATCGGGAAGAATAAAGTGTTTAGAATAGAGTAGTTATCTTTAGATAGACTCTCCCTCCAACAGCCTATTTGATTGAATTCGAGGTGAATAACGAAAAGAAAATATCATAGAGTATAGGTGTAGACAAATTTAAAATCATTGCAAAGACGGATACAGTTTAAAAAAAAAAATTAAACTGTTTGAAAATGAATAGCAAAAAATGATTTTATGCCCTCCGGTCCAAAGGAAATGTGAAGCTCTGGTAAGGGGGTGAGGTTCTACATTCTTTATTTATCTATATCTAAATACATATAAGAACAACTATAATGGCTTAAATATACTTGTATTACGTTTAAATGATAAAAAATAATTTTCTTACCTGCATGCTTTACTAAACAAGATAATCCCACTGTATCACAGTATTTATAGATATCTGTAAAAAAAACACATTAAATAAGAATGTATATAATTTTGTTACTCAAAGTACATAGCCATAGGATAACTGAAGGAATCCACGTCAAAGGCTAATTTGTTTTGGTCAAAGAGAAAATTTTTAATATATTAAAAACAATTAACAACCTTTTGGCTAGTAGGTATTTAAAACATTTTAAACTTATTTTAACCTCTTTAAAACATACTTTATATTGTAGCAAGGGCAAATGGCGTAAACACATAAAAATATAATTAGATGTTTTTTGTTGGGGTTCGGTGAAGGTAGATCCAAAAAATCAAATTAAAAAAAATTCGTATTTTTTTAATTATCTGCCTAACTTTTTATTTTTTCCTTTTTTTTGGATCTACTTTGACTGACCACCCTCCCAAAAAAAAATCTAATAATAATATCAACGGTCTAAAAAAATCTCCATTTGAACATTTAAAAATACTATTTATTTAAAACTTTATTTTCTCTACAAGTTTAGAGTCTAATAATAAAACCTCTTTAAGAACTAAACATATAATTTTGTTTAAACCAAGGTAAAAAAAATTAATTACAAGTTAAAATTGGAAAGTTCCCTTACGAAGGCTAACTCGAAACTGAGGACTATAACTGAAGGGGGAGGCTATTCTAGGTTTCCTTAGTTATCGATTTGTAGAAAGTTTTCATTTATCTAATCATCAAAAATCATAATCAACATTGTCAGATTATAAATGATTATGTATAAATTTAGGGTAACCCCCCCCCCCCCGAAAATAATTTTTCTGTCTGGAAAAGTAGTAAAATGGTGGGCTGCACATAACAGACACATTAAAGTTTACCCAACTAAATTATGAATTTATTAGTTTACATTTTAAGGTTTTACACCTTAAATAGGAGAGTAAAAGGGGGAAGTACTTTTAAATTAAAGGTAACCTAAATTTTGTCCTTTGCGTGTATAATTAAGTGTTTTAATAAGTTTTTTATACCTTTCAATATTTGTGATTGGTCGCGAATTATGTTAGGTAGCTTAAAGTATAATTATAATTAAGTTTATTATTTAAATTATTTTTATAATGAAAAATTATGATAAGGGTTATTGTATTTAAAAAAATGCAATAACTCTCATGAGAATTATAAAGACTCATGAGGGTTATTGTATTGAGGGACAGGAAAAGCTTTGAAGCTGTGAAATAAGTTTGGATATTTGTCTGCTTAAGTATAAATTTTCTTCATTATATGTCGTTGAGTCCAAATTAGACATAATAATCCCCTTTCATTGGTAAACAATCTAAATAAATAAACTTACAAATTGAATTTAATACAGTTCAGTTAATTAGAAAAGTTGTAATCTTGACATTACCAAACGGTCATTGTAAATAGAGTCATTTCCATGGATGACTACCGTCAAAATTAAAATAAAGCCGTGAACATAACAAGACGCGCAAGGGACCAGAATAAAAAAATCTAACTGTCCCAGCCAGGAATCGAACCTGAATCTCCCGCTATCCTGGCCGGGAATTTTCCTTTTATGCTACCGAGACAAATGGAAAATGCACCCCCCAGATAGCAGGAGATCCAGGTTCGAGTCCTGGTTGGGACTGTTAGATTTTTTTATTCTGTTCCCTTGCACTAAAAATTAAAATTTACGTGGGATTAAATGCCCCCAAAAAATTATATTTATAACAAGACGCGTTTTCTTAACAGTGATCTGTACGCCCAGATTTATTTTGAGGGCCATTGATATATATTTAAGCAACTTAGATTAGTAGGATCCTGTGATATCTACTCTTCTCCGGCAGGAAGTGAATGGTGCAGTTGCAGTAGGCAAGCTCGTAGCTCATTCTGCACTCGGTGACGCACGCCGAGTAGCTGTAGTGGTCGTAGAGTTCCAGATGGTTTTCCCAGGGGAACAAGCATCGCCTCTGCTCTTCGGGGACGGACTGCACCAGAGGGTCGTTGTAGATCTGAATTGTCTGTTGGGGAAATATGGAAGCGGTGAATTTTGCAAAGGCATGCAACAGAAGAAGAAAAAACATACTCATATATTCATTATTGTTAACAATAAACTATTAATGCATCGTTAATTATTAAACGTATCTCTCCTAGCTAAAACTTAAAACAAACGTCTTTGGGATTCGAGAGTTTCAGTATATTTTTCCAAATCGAACTTTCGTCTTATCTAAGCAAATGTTTCTAATTTATTTTAATGTGAACAATTGGTCTTAAAAGAGAGTTAAAAGTACAAGTAACTTGCAAGAGAAATTTATTAGCATCTTTTAAAAAGCAAAATACAATAAATAAATCATGTTTTTTTCCCAATGAACTGGGGCGAAGCTATTCAATTATAAGAAATAAAACTAATTTTTTTAAACAGAAATTGCACATTTTTTATGGTATCTTTTAACTCGAATGGTAGTGTTCGAACTTTTAGCCCTTAGTTTCTTCTAATAAATCTATGGTTTTGTTTTTATATAAATATTTTTTCATAATGACCATAACTTGACTTGTAAGGACTAATAAGTATTTCTCTATTTCTTTTTTCTTATGTTACTAGGTGTCCTATACTCTGAGTTGAAAATACGTCGTTGTTTATTTAAAATTACTTATGCAATTATTTATAACATTAATATAGTTTAATTTGACTTTATTATTGGTGTAAATATTTCCAGTACTTCAATCAATCTGACTATGACATTCCTTTTTATGTCCTTTCTTGGACAATATTTTAGGGTCCTTTATATGTAAGTTAGAATTAATCATTAGTGAATGTTACATCTGTCAGATTACAAATCAGATTACTGGGGATTAAAAGTGAGATTATTACTAGGGGTACAAGTAATTTAAATAAACATAAATTTTTTTTTCTACTCAGAGTATAGAACACCTAGAAATATAAGAAAAAAAGATAAAGAGTACTGAATTATTAGTTCTTAAAAAATATTTTTTTAAATATATTTATCATTATATACATAATGATACATTTTACCCACAAAACGAAGGGCTTGGTATGAGAATATCCCTTTGGATATACGCCTACTGTATTCAGGCGAATTACTGCATATTAATATTCCAGGATCTCTGGCCATCCCGTCCAAACCTCCCCAGTGAGAGCTAGACACTCGTCTGAATGGTAGGTTGGTTTAAGTATTTTCTGGAAAATAATTTAATAGATTACTAAACAACGATTATGTAGTCGTATCCCGAAAGCACTCTGCTGTGTAATAAAAGTATGGGCTTATAAATTTGATAGAATCCTTTGTTATAATTGAAACTTTGGCCCGGTACAAAGAGGAACTAAATATAATTTGCTTATTTTTATTTTATTTTTTTTTAAATAGTGCAATCAAATAGAATCACTAGACATGCTATATTCTTCCGTAAAGGAAGTCCTTTGAATTTAAAATAGCTATGCCATTATATAGTATGTCCCCACAACCATTTATATCACCCACCTGGTTTATTGTAGAATTTAGCTTGAATGCGAATTTAAAGATAAAATTCCTATTGTTAAGGATGTACCATAGATGTTTCGGGCTACCATAGAGACTTTCCTTTCGGTGAATTTAAAGCCGAGAAATTTTTCATTCGAATTTTGGCTCGTTCTTCTCTCGTCTTTTTTTTTTTTTTTTTTTTTTTTTTTTTTTTTTTTTTTTTTTNTTATTTATTTATAAAATATTAAATTAAAATATTTAAACATTTTTCAGCCAAGCTATTATTGAAGTGATCATTAAAATGTTACCATTGACACTTCCCCAAGTAATCACCATTCTTAAACAATACATAGTGTGTATATAAAGTAAGGGTCTGTTTGACTCTCTACTGTACTTCTTATGACTGTTTTAAGGGGGATGATAATACATTTTTATGATTAATAAGTTGGAAAGGTGTTACTACTATAAATAAAAATTATTATTATTTTATTTTTTAATTAACTTTTTATGTTGCTTTCTTTTACATTAGTTGTATTTATTTTTGAATATTCATATTTTTATTGACTATAATAAATAAGAGATTAATTTAGAAGTTTGAAATTTTTTGTGAGACAGAATATATTTACCTAAGACTACAACAAAGCTCAAACTCTTGGTTGGGTTTGTGTTAAATCGCTGAGCATCTGGTTTTTCAAAGAACCTTGACATGTGTCGATCAATACAAAGATAATAGCTGAGCTATATAAATAAATNTATATTATTTTTTTATATAGTCAGTTTATTCTCTGTTGTGAGCTGTGATAGCCTGTTTATTAGTCTGTATAAGAGTCCGTAGCGCCTGTTGAGTTCTTGTCGTTTAATTTTTATATGTTGGCTCCAATTAAGTCGTGAAATTCTCTCGTCTAATGAGGAGTTCTGCCAGGGACGTTTGTTTCAATTTGAATTTCTAAAGAAATTTTTAAAGTAAACTTTAATGAAATATCCCTGGATATGCACCAATCACCTTGTGTTGTTTCAACTGATTGACATTAATCATAGGTAACTTACGAAAAATTGTATGTTTATCAGGTCGTAAATGTTGACTCTGACGTTTGCCTCAGTTGGATGATTAATGTAAGGGATATCCTCTGGGGAATGAAGGTACACCTGGAAAATACAGATAGATTAGTGTGTTGTACTGTTGTTGGACCATTTTTTAAAAGCAATAAATTACCTTTGCAGCTTCGTAGGCGTGAAGCACGAGGACACCTGGACCAGACAAGCGATTTGAAATCATCTTCATTTTCGTACCATTCCTGTGAAAGAACAAAATGTATTAATTTAATTCTAAGATGACTTTAGTTGGGGTTCGGTCAAGGTAGATCCAAAAAAAAAAACACAAATTTTAAAAATGTATTTTTTAATAAAGGATTATCTGCCAACGTTTCGGCTTACATTGTAAGCCATCTNTAAAAATTTGTTTGGATCTACCTCCACCGAACCCCAACTAAAATCATCTTAGAATGGGCAGAAATGTTTGCAAGCGTGCATGTTCTCAGACAGGTTTGTCTATCTATCAATCTACCTGCCTATCTAACTATCCATATATATATATATATATATATATAACTAATTGTAAATTTGAAAACCATACAAATTTATATCTTTGAGAAATCTACCTAGTTGACAGAACATAGCATGTAAAATTTATTTTTGCACATTAATCTTTTTGCAAGTAAATTGAGCAACTTGATAGTCAGCAATTCCTAATAATTTAGATTAATCCACTAGACATTTTTTAAAAATTTATAAAATCTACAGTAAATTGTTTGAAGCATGTACTGTATGAACAATTTACACCGGACCTCTACCTAATTAGAAAATAAAGAGTCATGAATATAGAAAGTGATTACCAATGAAATTCGCGATGTTGAAATGAAGTAATGACCAAGGTATCACAAGTTGGATCACAACTACAAACATTTTCCTTCTCTTTGCCGCGCAGAATCCTAAGTCTATCTAAAAACAAATTGAAAAAAAAAATCATGTTTTTACTGTAGTCATTTATTATGATTAATTGTATCATTTTATATTCGTAATTATTTTATTTAAAAATGAACTCAAATGAAGGAGTTAATTTTCTAGTTGAAAAGTTAGCTACAATTATTTTATTTTGAAATGCAGTTTATTATTAATAGAAAATTTTGATTACCATTATGAGCGTGCAAACAGTTCATCCCTGCAGGCCCACAGATTTTATATTTCCCTAAAATAAATATGAAATTAAATTGAGCTTATTACATTATAAAATAAAATAGATTATTTTTATATTATTCTTTATTGAACCAAGCACATTATTAAAATTAGTGTATGATTCAGGTAAGTACTCACAAATATGATATATTAATTTATTAATGTAAAAATTCACCCTGTTTTTAGCTTCTCTTCAAGGGTTTTACATAATGTAGCGAGCCAAATATTGCAACAATGAAGTTTGTTATTGCAAGATTTGCTTACTTTTGGAAAGGAGGATTTAAAAATTCTGATAGGCTAGTAAGACAAATTTTTAAATAAATTAATTAAAGACAAAGAAACAAACACTTTTTTCTTCTAAATTTGTTGCCGAATACAATACCAGTAATTGAGATATTGTAGGCGTTCTTGACATTCGTGAATATTTTATGAAGATCCATTTTTTATGGAAAATATTATAAAATCTTTTATGATTTTTTTATATTAGTGAAGGGTTCAAGGGCTCAGGAAGTGGAGGAGACTACCTACAAGAGTGGAGATCTGTTTCTGCCTGAGGCGATGCATTTCTTCACAGCAGAATGGACAGAAATGTTCAAAAGGAGAGTTTGTTGACCGTAGATATTATTCTAAGATGATTTTAGTGTTGGTTCGGTCGAGGTAGATCCAAAAAAACACAAATTTAAAAATTTGTTTGGATCTACCTCCACCGAACCCCAACTAAAATCATCTTAGAATAATATGTACGGTCAACAATCTCTCCTTTTGTATTAATTTAAATTTAAAAAATTATGATTTCAAGCCTTTTTTGTATATTAGTGGTGTTAGGGATATGAGTGAAGGTCAACGAATCTATTTTGGGTAGCGAAAGTTTTAGAAAAATAAATTAATAAAAATAACCCAAAACAAAAATCAAGAGGGCGTAAAAAAAAAAAAATCTTTACACGCAGACACAAAATAATTATTAATGCGCTAATTTTATGTAATTATTTTTGGAAGCACAAAAAGTTATGTATCAGAAAAAATAATTTTATGACGCAGCAAAAACGTAAATTAATTTTTTTACTTGAACTTTTCTTCTAACGTAGTTCTTAATTTTTATAAAACATTAACTTTTTCATATCGCATTCCAAATTACATAAAGAAAAACTGTTTGTGACTTATAGAGTGTTTAAAAAAAATATAAGTTCAGGTAAATCACCTCTTAAAATTGTTTATTTCAATGTGTAACTCCTAATATATTACTTTCATCAATAAAAAAAAAATGCTTCAAATACAAGAAACTAAATATTTCGCCAGCTGCAGCAAAAATCCTAAAAACTAAAAAGGATAATTTGAAAATAAATATAACTAAAGAATATAATTAGCAGTAAAGCTAAATTAACTGTGGACTTATCGAAAGTCCTAATCAACTAGTAGTAACGCTATTTCTAGCCAAGTAGGTGGGTCAAATTTCAAAAATAACCATAAGCAATAGATATAATTATAACTAAAAAGATGATTCTGAATTTAAGGTCGTTCTAATAATAATAAAAAAAATTATAATAAACAATTTAATCGAAAATGGGTATTTAAATAGATTAATATATTTTTATGAGAATCAACTATTTTTCTTAAATAAATTTCAGGGTCTTTTCATGAGATTTTCGAATTCTAAATGTCTTAAAATGTAAAACAATTTATTAGATTTATCAGTTCAATTAAAATAAATTATTTTCTATTCGTAAAATAAATTAAAAGGCCTAAAGTTTTTCTAAAAACTCTCAGAAAGAAAAATAAAACATATGTCGTGCCTTACTTTGTTGTGTGTAAAGAATTTATGACAAAACACCTTCCAATTTCTGTATCAATTGGCAGGAATTCTTCACAACAGTCGAAGGGTATTCCGTTCCACGAACAGTGCTTCAAAAATGTCTCACATGGCCTTCGAACCTAAAAATAAAAAGTTTATCAAACAGAAGCTATCCGAGAATATTTCTTATACGCTAAAATTTGGTCCAGACTGGTCATGGACTGGAAGCGCTTACCCATTGTAGTTACATTCCCATACGATTAATTAAATTGTACTCCTATTAAAATTGTTTAAAACATAATCTTTTAAAATTACATTTTATACCTTCTAAGTTCCTTAAAGTTTTTCTTTAGCCGAATAAAGACGAAGATAAATCGTAAAGAAAAAATTTTACTATCAGCCGGCAATCGAACCTGGGTCTCCGACTTGCATTTGATTCTCCGCTGAAGTAGTAAAATTTTTTTTCTTGCTCCCTTTACGATTCATGTAGATAATTTAGCGTGGGATTACTTTACTACAATTATTATCATTAGATAAAAACCAAGATATTACCATCATAAATGTTGATGACCTTCTATACCCCCATTTCTCCTCATACCAAATTCGGCATCTATATTTTTTTTTTAAAGTTCACTCTCTCAACACTCATAATGACATTCTTAAATATCTATTTATATTTAAGATTAAATTCATGCGTGTTTTTGAAAAATGTTATTGGATATTAATGCTATAAAATTCCATTTTAGTGCAAATTTGTTTCGTAGCCTTTTTAGCACATTATTAATAGCATAAGATAATAATAAAATATTAAGATTTTAAAACTTTGGTCCCTCATGAACTCTTTCTTCAGATTTCAGCCATTAACGAACTCATCCTACAGATGAACAAAAATAGGCCTATATACTGATCTTGGTTAAATTATTTTTTAAATTGCGGACGTTAGAGGCATATATA
>KZ806923.1:265042-278338 GCA_000696205.2 Oncopeltus fasciatus | reverse complement strand
TAAAAGCTTGTCCTGAGCCACGGGTGTTGAAAATGAGATGGCAATACGTAGATGGCCCTCCATGACCCTAAGTGGTTGAAAAGTAGGTTAACAGTATTTTAAAAAAAAAAAAAAAAAAAGAGGGGGTTGTATCCTTTTTATTTAACTTATCTGGTATTATTAATCTCCTACAACCAGCCAAATTGATGGAGAAGAAAAAATCTTCTAAATATTATTTAATATATAAATATATCTAACTGAAAAACTAATAAAAAATTTTACTCTTACTGATGGAAAGTAATTTTAACACCTCCATAAGGTTCCATAGAACCAACTTTGTTTTAAAAATATGACCTAATAAATAACTTTTAATGATACATTTACAGAAAATAAGAAACATTCTTAATTGAGACTGGAAAAAAGACAAATATATGTATATGACTGACAGGAAAAAAAATAAGAGGAATATGGTGCTTCACTGTCCGATAGGTTGAAATATATGGATTATAACTATTGTCTGGACTATTTGTCAGATGGTAGGAAAAGAAGTATATGCAGAAGGTTTATGGTTTAAAAAGAGGATTATTTCAAAGGGAAGACGAACAAATTGATAAACTGACTTTTGATATATGTAAGCTTTTAAAGATAATGCTGCAAATGAACAGCACAAGATTTGGCATTGGAAAGCGAAGATTGTATTGCTACAATACACTCTTGTGAGTTGCCAAGAAATAGGGCTCGGAAGATTTTGAACAGATTTATGTGTATATTGTAAAAAGCCAGCTCTAAAATTGTTCTCAGATTCTATTTCTAAGACTGCTCTAATTATCCTCCTTTATCTTATTTTCATTAATTATTTGATAAAATTATAAAGAGAGATTATAAACAAATCTCGTTCTGAGAATTAGAAAGGGAGCAGGAAATAGTCTCAGCATTCTTTAGGTAAACTGCTTTTCCAGTGCACTCAGGGAGGCAATTTGAAAAAAAAAATCCATGCTTTGCATTTTTTTAAATTTTGAAGGTATTATTCATCATGAATTTGTTCCTGATGATTGCTCTATGACTTTTGAACTCAACTGTGAACAACTAGAAACATAGTATGCGTAGTTGTCAGAGCGTTACTCTGCTTAGGTCAACTGAAAAGGAGTTATTACAAAAATATAATGCTTGACCTCCTGTCAAGCCAAAAAAAAAAAGTTTAAAGAGGTTTGAGGTGAGTTGGACTTATAATTCTCATGGAAAAAAAAATATGTATATTCCAAAAGTATTTAGCTCAAGATCTAGGGTGGGGAGGCCATAGCTTTGCTGGCAGGACTGTTTGGCCTAGATTGCATGCAATTTTTGCTTGGGTGAGGAGGCAAGCTTCATTGGAAAAGAATAACTGTTAAAATGGAAAACAGAGTCTTGACTCACAGATGATTGACTCACACCCTCATTGAATGTGCCATTGAATCTGCAATAAAACTGAAATAAACTACAAGTAAAACAAATTGAATGTTTTTTTATTTATTAAATGTGTAAAATTTTTGTAGAAAATTTGTTGGGGTTCGGTCAAGGTTGATTTCCTTCTGATAGAAAGTAGGAGATTAACTCAATGCAAAAAAGGCTATTGTTTAAGTAATCTTGTGTAGTACATTGTCAATGATCTCTACTTGTACTTCAAGAACACACTGATGACAAGATAGGCTAAAATTCACAATAAGACCATTTGTGAAGTTTGATTAAAGAAATGGTCTCTGAAGTTATTAAGTCAATTCAAGTTAATGTTAATAGCATTCTTTAAGAAGGCACAGCCTTAAAATTAAAATTTAACCAATTAAATGGGTTTGCTTTACTGGGGTACAAAAATATATGGGTGTACTTTTATGTAAAAATATAAATATGTTCTTCTATTATGTCATCCATACATAGCAAACATTAATTTTACTGTTCTTCACAGAAGTGCCTGTTCACTTCTCCAGCTTTCCCTCATCTATAGATCTCCAATCCCTCTCATCAAGGAGGGAGTACAGGCAGTAGGACCTATGGGTAGGCACCTTTCTTGAGGGATTAAGAGGGGAAGTGGTGTACTCCCATTGTAAGATTCAGCTTGAACTGTTGGTCCTGAGTAATAATGACTTTTATTTTAAAGATTTAAAAATTTCTTACTATTTTATAGGTCCTGGTTTCTCCTCCACTGGTACAGCATCCTCAAATCCAAGCCCTAATTTTACAACATCAATGAACATGCTGAGGGTGAAGCAAGAGAGAACCACGTGGTTTAGATTAGCTATTATCACTCCTTGATCTGCATTCTCCAAGTCCATCTTGGCAAGTACAACAGACACTGCACCACCAATAACCTAAAAATAATTCTTATTATATACTTCAATGTTATTAGACAGGCTAAATGGGTATGATAGTTATTTGTTCTTAGGAATCTAATTTGTTCTTTTAGTTAAAAACTTTTTATCAATATTAAGATTGATTAAATTATTTATATAACATGAAGACTGGTTTACTTTTGTCATTAAATAAATAGTATCCAAAGTCAAATAGTCTTGGGGGGAGGGGGCTAGTGGTTTAGTGAATTTGTCCTCTGTGGAGAACGAAATATACTGCTTTGAGATAACACATAATTAGGCTTTCTTATTTTCAACAATTTATAACATCCTCTAATTTAGTTCTTCAGCCGGTCTAAGTTGTATGAATAGGTTTGATCTACACAGAATGCCACATGTCTCTTTTAAAGCCCTCCTGCTTTGGACTCCTAATACAGTTGAAAATAACAAAAGCTATGAATTAACTGTAGAAATAATGATGCCCAAAAATAAATTCGTCTATATGAAGAAGTCCAGGCTTTTGATTGATTTTCCTTTCATTTTTTTTCATTCCCAGTTATCTGCCATTCATGCCTGAAAAAGTATTTTTCAAATGGGCAGGGAAACAAAAATCTCTACCAAAAAAGAACAGAATCCTCAGGATTTAAATGAAAGTCATGATGACAACTATGGTAGATTATAGACAAATAATCTATGCTGAAGAAAGGTGTTTCTTCACTAATTTATTTTTGATTCAGAATTTGCTACATCTTTTAGCTAGTAAATTTATTCATGCTGTTAGATCATCTCTTCAATATCTATTAGACTTGATAATAAACACACTGCCATATTTTATGTATTATTGATGATCTTTCTAGTCTTTAGTCGTATGAAGAGTAATTTATAGCTCCAAAAAAGTTTATGAAGAGACCTAAAAGCTTATAATCAATCTTGCACACAAATTTTTCCATTCAGTTTATTTCCCTCAGGCAAAAGTATTTTATACTACCCATGTGCTTACAATTGATTGTTATTATCAATAACAATAAACTACAAAACATATACACAAAACTAAAAGACCCCATTTATAAATATTAACTTTATTGTGGTATTTAGTCCCACGTAAATTTAAATCAATTAATGCAAGGGAATAGAATAAAAAATCTAACTGTCCCAGCCAGGGCCCAGCTGGGACAATTAGATTTTTTATTCTATTCCCTTGCATTAATTGATCCAAAAGACCCCATTCTGTACAAAACTGTACCACGGCATATATAGGAGAAACAAAGAACCCTATCAAAAGAAGAATCAGTAAACATGAATTTTAAAAACAAAAAAGCCACTACTGATCTTTCAAAACACTTATTATGATTATGACATATATACATGTTTCTATATCATATTTATATGTTTTTTCTTCATAATCAGCCCTGATGAAGGCCTCAAATTTTGGCTGAAACGTTGGCGAAAATAAAAAAACCTTTTTTTGGTTTCAAATAAGTTTCTAATGACTAGAAATGTTAAAAAATAAATGCACTATACTTTTGAGATCTGTAATCATGCTATCATGGGTGGAAAGAGGAAGTATTGAAGCCTGTTTTAGGCCCATGATTCTTCATATGGAGATTTTTAAAATTAAAAATTATGTAACTAAGTTTTTTTTTCTTTTAAATCTAGACCATTCCTCATTAATAAGACAAAATTAGTTAAATTTTAAATTAATAGTTTAGACTGAAGGATTTTTTAAAACCAGTAGTTTATAGTCCGTGGGTATCTATTTTTAATGAAAGGAACCCGTACTTCAGAAGTTGAGATTTGTGGAGATTAAAAATTTACAATGAATCCCCTCATAAAAGTTGACCAACATCCTTTGCCTTCAATCAACTTGTTGATTAATGGTTTTCCATGGTAGATTTATGCAGCTGGTTTAGAAGAGGGAAGCAGAACTTGGTAACATTTAAGACTCATAGAGGTCATGTCTAATGTTAAAGCAATTATTTATGTAAACCAGTACTATCTATGCTTACCAGCATGTACTATGGATTTATTAATGACTCCACAAATTGCGTGGCATTGCACTTTCATAATTATGAGCCCATATTTACTTATTTTCTATATTTCCTCCATGGTAAACAAACGTGTAATATTTCCCACCTACTGTAAAGTGACCTGTTACCATTATATTTCCAGCTTTATTATTTTTTCTGTTGGTTTAAACTATCTAGATTATCCAGACATCAGTTGTCAAATTTCGCTTCTCGAAATTAAAGATTTATGGCAGTTCAAGAAATTACAAGATATGCAGATTTCCACATAGCGGTGAAACTGATATCTCAAACCAGATGAGATACTTTGATGGAATTTACAGTTGGAAGAGCTTTGAACACTGTATTGTGAAACCAAAGAAAAAGCTGAGGTAAAGCCGAAAATTCTGGTAAGTGGATTTTCAAATTCTTTTTCTTACATGTTCTGCCTTTTATTTTTACCAATACTTTTTTTTTTTTTTTTTATTCGCTGCTTTTTTGCACTTGCAGTAAACAAAAATATTTAGATGTAGGCTGCCATTTGGGGTTCCCTTATGCGCCAGGCTTTTTTCAGAAAATAATGGATCTGGTGGGTGTCTCAAGGGCTTGAAAGAGTCGTGTGGTTTTTGGATGACTTTTTAATCAGAACCCTGACTAATGAGAAACTCATGTCGTATAGAGCAGTTATTCGCAAGATTTAAGGATTTTGGACTTACAGCAGCTATGTAATGGTTTTGTACATTACCCTCAGGTTGAGCGTCCCCTTGCGCTGATAGCAATGTCTCAAGAGTGGGAGTTTCAGTTGTTTTGTCCCACGGATGGTAGTCCCAAACCTTTAGGGTTTTTGCTGTCAAACTCTAATCAAAAGTGAAAAAAATTCTCACATTGACAAAAGAATTTGTCACTATCATTTTTTGGTTTAAAAAATTCATATCTATTTGTAAGGTAGTCCTTTTAAATTGTACTGTGACAACCAACCTTAGTTAATATTTCGAGGAAAACAAAGGGATTCTCTTGATGGCTTCGAGCAACCTTAAGGGTTAGGCTTTATTTTTTGCTGGTTATAATTATAAGGTACACGTATTGTCAAAGAGAAATTGAGATAACTAAGGAAATCTTCAGCATCATAGTTAATGAATAATTATTATTGAACTTCTAAATCCCCACTCTCATTGGTCTAAATCAGCCTTTCTTTTTACATTACATAGTGGCATGCCAAATTCTATTATGAAAAAAAACTTATTATGTATTCTGAAACATTACATTCAAATATATGGTTCTGATAAATGCCTATTTCTATTTATTGTTTAATTTCACTCTATAACTGCTACAATTTTTGTTAAAGAAATCTGTGTTGAGTTTCATAGATCTAAATATTAAAGCCATCTGCTATGAAGAAACTTTTCTTACATGCACTTGACATTATAGGCTTTCCCACTTCTTTTGGTCTGATTTAGCTCAATAACAAACTCAGCCTTTCTTTTTACATTTAAAAATGTCATGCCAAATATTATTAAGAAGTACTAACTGGTTTTTAGGCTTAAATTAAAAATTAGGATTCAGGGGGTAAACTCATACTCCCAATTGTTCAATTTTGCAGTATAACTCCTAAAAACATTTTTTTACATCAATAAACTAAACTTGTTATGTTTCATTAATCTAAACTACACATGCTACATTGAACAATAAAGTTTATAAATTCAGCAGGTTTTAATCTGTACTTCATAACTTTTTTAATTAAATATAATTAAACTAGAATATGTTTTATGAAAGTCCTCCTGTCAAATGAATTATTCATTAATGACATATGAAGAATATAATAGAAGAATAATAATTGTGAATGGTTTGTTGGATCTTTTTTCTTTCGTTTTGTCTGCCTAATAAGGGATTGGTAAACATTTGGAGAAATATTTTAAAATAAGTGTCAAGCTGTTAGTTATTTAACAGCTCTATTTCCTTCTAGTGATTTTGTTAAATATAATCACATATACAGAAAGTGATTTATAAAAATTATTTGATAAATATAATAGTGGTTTTTTTAAAAATTACAATTCAAAATTAAATTTTTGTAATTCGTTGTTTCTATAAATCTGTGAAAAATCTATTAAATTATACAATAGCAAATAAAGTATATATTGGCCTTGGTAGGTGAATCTTACAAGAGAATGTATTGATTGAATATTAAATATTTGTTGGTGCCTCCTGTCAATGTTCTTAAAACATTTACAATATTCAATTCTTCTTGGATTACTTAGTTTTCAGTAAATAAAAATACTTCTATAGTAATTTACTTCTTTACTAAGACCCTTCCTCCTCGAGATTGTCAAGTTATGAAATAATGTACAATTAGATTATCAAGATATTTTCCTATAAAGTAATCCAAAATTAAAAACTTTCTTTTTAAAGTGCTTTCTTTCTATTTAGCTTATCAAAACAATACTAGATTTTTGAACACTCTCTTTGGGAAATAAGTTTGTTGTGAATCATTTTGATTTTTAATTGAAACTGGCTACAAAGCATTTGTAATTTTCAAATAATTTCAGAGCAATTGTGTTTAAAATGCCCAGCAAAGCATAATTATATTTACATTTTTTTTTTTTTTAGCCGAAACAAGTTCTTTTTTCTAGTCAAATGCCATCCTCAAAAATGGATTTGAGGATAGATTTCTCGGTTACTAATTTAAAACACAACATGAAATGAACATTTTTGTTTATTTTTAAATTAAAAATGTATAAAGCTATAAATTAATTATCCACCTTATTATAAACATACCATTTGTTTAAAAAAATTATTTAAGTCATTGGTTCCTTCCTGAAGCATATTTACTGATAATAATGTAATCCTTGACTTATTAAACAGAATCTGGATTGTTGGGGAGGGGAAAAATCAAAGGCACTGTAATAGTTTTTCCAGTACTATAGGTGTTTATATTAGGTTTTAACAAAAGTAGTATTTTCTTCAATGACTTCTGTGGTTAAAAAAAAAAAAATAGTAACTATTAGCAGGTTTTAATCATGGTTGTTCTCATGACATTTTTTTAATGATTTCTCTGACCCTAGCCACCAGACACTAAAAATTATAGTCACTAAAATGTATGTGTGTTGTCTGTCTGTTTGTTTCAGAGGCCAAGGTTTTCAGTTTATCCTTATTTAATTCGAAATGCAACTTAAATAAATAATGAGAGGCTAAATTGGTTATTGTACAATTAGGAGTGGGAGATTTNATATATATAATAAATTTTAGTGACTATAATTTTTAGTGTCTAGTGGCTATATATATGTAATTTGTACGTATCATCACAGGCCAAAGTTTTTAATTTTTCTCCATAAAATTTGGCTTTTAGCTTTGAAATGCAAAATAAAAGGCTAAGTTTTTAATGAAACTCAACAGATTTTTTGATGAAATATATAATACAGAGAAGACACAATATGCAAATTTCAAATACTAATTAATATTCATGAACTGCAAAATAGTATTCGCTTAGTTAATTTTGTTTTTGTTCGTAGATCGAAGAACCTGTAGTAATAATAAGTAAATAAATATTAATTATTACTGAACAAAATTCCCAAAGCTTGAAAAAGTAAGCTTCTTGATTTAGATATTATGTCAAATGAAATGCATATATTATATTTGTAACCTTACTCCTCACAATTTTCTCTTGTATTTAACTTATTCAGGTCATCTGGCTTTTATAAAGAAAACAGATAGTAACTAAACATGTATTTATTTGTTCAACAAAAATCTCTTATATCAATGAAATTATAACCAAAATGAATTCTGTTAATAGTAGAGAATTTGTTAAGGTTTGGTCAAGATTGCTACTGCATTCATTCTACTGCTATTACCCCCACCTAAAATTCACCATAGAAATTGAGTCTGATGATCAGCTCTCCTTTCAACCTTGAACAAACCCCAACAATTTCTTTGCTAATGATCTCCATGTTCAAAGATCTACATTTGTATCCATTAACTTCTAACATTTTCAGTAAACAGTTTATTTTTATATATTTACATTTTACATAATACTAAGTTATAAATAGTAAATAAATTATTTATAACTATAAATAACAATAAAAAAAGTAATAAATACTTTTTTATCTCAATTATTTTAATAAAATTCATTTGTAGTTTCCTCCTGATTACATAGGAAAATTTCACATAATTAATTGTTTAAGATCATATTTTGATAGATCATATAAGGTTGCCTAATTTACATTTTTAGTGTTGTCTTAATTTAAATGACATAGGAGGAAATAATATTTAATTTTTAATTAATTTATACAAATACAAACAATTTTAATAAAAAAAGATTAACTTTCCAGACAGTAATTTCATATCTTATGACTTCTATAAGTTTAGTCTTCAAGTAACTTTCTATCTTGGAGGTTATAGGTCAACCAGAGAATATAGTGGCTTGTCAGTCATAGCTCAAATATGAGATCCAGAGTTCATTTCCTGTGTATGTATTCTATTTTCTCGTACATTGATCAACCATTTGGAACCGAGATTCCTCAAGTATTGTGGTTAATGATCTACTTGCTTTGAGGTAATCTCAGACTTATAGTAAAATTATAAAAGAACAATCATTCTCAGATGACCTATAAAGGTTCTTTAATTATCAAATTCATAGAAATTCAATGGTCTTGTATAGTTTCCTTTGGAGCTTTTTTATACTCTCATATTTTAGAAATAAATAAAAAATATTTTTAAAAAATGTAATGAATAATATTGCCTTGAAATATAAATGATCATTCAAGAAAGATTTATTAAAAATTAACAAATAAAAATCGTGACTGAAATTATTTTAATTTTGAGATAATTACTTTGGAAGTTTCAATTATTAATATTATTAAGGCAAGTATTGTATTGATTAATTATACTGTTAAGCAGTGGTGCATCAGCATCCAGATTTCCACAATAACCTTATAGTTGGCCTGGTTCATGCTAACTACCCTTTGATCATATTCCTGTACAGTAAATAAGTATCTTGGTAGATTGATAATGAATTTAAATCCAAACCAATAATTATGTCTTTGGTGTTTCTCAAAGGTCATACCATGAAATCTCACTTTAATCAATGTAATAATGAGAATTAAAAGGAGTGAAAATTGATTGTTGTCTTTAAATGAGCAGCCTTTATCCTACTGTCAAAAAATAACATTAGGCATGGTCCCTTGGATGATCCAGTTTTCATGATATTAAGGAAATGTACAACTGACAAAAGTAGGCTCAGATCACTACTTGTAACTGTGTATACACAGATTACAGTGTGATATCGGCTTGAACAAAGAAATCTTCATTGAAAAAAGTTAATTATACATCAACAGAGGTGTGATAACACACATTCAATAGCTTTTCTAATGGACCTGCTTGCTTAGTTAGAAAGAGGAAAGTTTACTTTATACAGGATACTGTAGCTCAGGAAGCAAATTCAAACTTTGGAACATAGTGAAAAATCATTACTTATATTCTTCAATGAGGAAACTCTGCATATGTTATAAGGCAATAAGATGTTCTATGCAAACAGAGAATGTTACACTTTGAAAAAATATGGATCCCTAGCATGAAAAGTTATAATCTTTGTCTGTTAATAATTGCAGCATTTTATTTATTTATGTTATTTCATGAACAGAAAATTAAACAAGAGTATAGTAGAATTCAAAAAAACATAACACACAAAGAAAAATTAAATTTTGCAGGAAACTAGCCATCCTACTTTTTTTTTCTTTTTTTGAATAAAGAGAAAACTTTAAATCACTTAGAATCAAGAAGGGGTAATTTTTAGAATAAATAAACCACATGTATTTTTCCAAATAAAGCATATTTATGGATACTTTAGATGAGTTTATTAATGGCTGAAATTGTAGGAAAAAAGCTACAATTAGAAATTGTGATTATCTTTGTGAATGTTAGTGCTATGAAAAAGGTAAATAAAAATTATAGGCCTATCTTAAAAGCTAGAAACAGCCAGTCTAACTTGCTATTGTAGACTCATATTGAATTCCGACCTATAGAATTAACCGGGACCACTACTAAACAACATTCTATAAAAGTTCATAAAATTTTTTGATAAGCTGTGAGAACGGGTTTGGGGGAAATTGTTTGTTCAGAGGATGGACAGCATTAATCTTAATGATTACTTGGAAAAGATTTATCCATTTTATTAAATGGGAAAATAGGTCAGTAAAGATTAAAGGTACAATGTCCATACCAAATATTGGATTGGCTGCATTATATGGGATACATAGAGAGGAAGAGGAGACTGGTAACTTGAGTCAATTAAAAGCAGATTGGCTACATTATGACCTCTAGCTTAAAAAACAATTCTTCTATGAAAAGCTTTTTCTGTAAATAAGTTTATTTGATACATATTAACCTATGCATTTTTCTCATTCTTTTGGGTTAATTGGAAAAATAAATGTATCTAGATGACTTATCATCACATTAAAGATGGCAATGATTATACATAATGTATTTAATAGTTTAGTTTATTGATTTCATCTAGTACTTTGAAAGAAAAAGATATTTAAAAAATACGGCTGTACACCTAGAGCCACCAAAGCAGGGACAATCACAGAAAGGTGACTGAGCTCTGAAGATGGAAACAATGATTCTAAAAGCGCTGAGCAGTTAAAATATGTAAAAATTATGAAGTATTGGTTGTTATTTGATAGCTCTAATTGTTATCAATTTCCCTACCAGTGGAAATAAAAGAATGGTTTACTGTGTTTTGTGGAGATTCAAAAATTTATACACCTGAGATGATAGCAAAGAATCGCTTATATCTTCTAAGAAACTTAACAAACTTTCAATCATGACCATCAGATTTTCATCTTCTTATTCCCAGAATTATAGAAGTAAAGATTAATACCTTATATATTCAAGTAAATTGAAATACACAAAAAAATGAAAATAATAAAATAAACAAAGCTGGAAGAAAATTAATACTCCTATTTTTTTATTCAAAAATATAGAGACCTAATTGTTTCTAATCTTCAATATAAAACTATTTTCAATACTAAAAATTAGTAGTTAATGGAAATAATTATCCAAATGTACCTTTATTTTATATATTTTTTCATGTATTTTTTACCAGAAGTCATTATACAGTATTCCCAGTCAGAAATATATTTTTGGATTTTACTAATGAGTAGTTCACAACTATCTTACCTCAGAATATATTGCAAGTCAGCAGGCTACTATTCATTGTATTTCTTCTTTTATAGACATTAAATTGTAATTGGAAACTCATCAATGAATATTGTAATACTTTGTCTTTCCAAGGTGAGTCTACCTCTTTTTAAATTTAATACCAAATGGGTTTGTCTTCTATAAATTCATTTATTTCTTATATAAATTTAATTCATAAAGCAATTTGAATCATTTACTTAAACTAAATAATTATTGTGTTGGAAAATAAGTGATTCTCTTATAATTTGTTACTTAATATTAGAACTAATTACAAAAATAAATTTCATAAAATAGAATTATCATTTCTCTTATATTTTGCAGAAGTTTGTTATATAGTATATAAACAGGTCATTTCATTGTTCTTTAACATGGACTACTTATAATTATATAAATTACACAATTGAAAATATTTCAATATCAGCCTCATCTTTAGCAAGTTTTTCTACTTTCAAGTGGTTATTTACTGTATATGTACTTCAAGATAACATACAATGTTAGAAAAGGACGTAAAACAGAAAACACTTTTTATAATGTGTCAGCCAAAAAATTAGTTCATTAATCTAAAGCTTAAGGTTTGGCAACAATAGATTTATTTTAGTTAGAGAAACAAACTCGAATATACAAATACCCAATGGATAAATATGATGAATGAAGAGCATTCATATTTAATAAAATTCTAAATGATTTATTAATAAGTGCCTCATTTTAGTTGAGGATGCATATTTGATACTCTCATACCTCATTTTTTTTCTTCTTTTTTTTTTTAAATAAGAGTATTTAATTATTAAAATTTCATGAAAAGAATATAATGAATTAGAAAAGAATATAATTCATGTGCAAGTTGTATACTAAAAATTTAGCTTATACAAATAACCTTCCATCCAAAAGATGCTTTACTGAACTAAAAGCAAAATATTAAATTAATGCAAGGCAGTTTGATATGAGCCAAAAAGGAGGCAGGTACATTTTAACCAAAACTTATTATAAATATACTAATGGTACACTAACTTGAACTATGCTTAATAATGATTTATTCAGTAATTATTATTTTATTAGTTTACGAATTAATTACAATTACTTATGAGAATTATTAGCATTCTTAAATTATTGAATAATTTAATAATTGACTGCTCTTGGGAGTGAAGGTAATTGAAGAATTTATTAACATGAGTTGATTCCTCTGAGTAGATAAAGACTTGCCACAAAGAAGGACCCAATATAATTTATTAATATTTTTTAGGGGGTATTTGACTTCACAGAAGTCAGTTTTAATTTAATTTGTTATTAATATTCTGCTTCTGTAATTAAAGCTGGGGGCGGATAATCTCAAGTGATTGATTAGAATGCTCCATTCCAAATCCTGAGATGATGATGTTCACAATGGAGATCACGAAGACCAGGACAAGGATGATGTCATTGATGATTGTTGCTGGGAGGTGATCACCTGGGAGATTGATGTCTAAACCTCCGATGATTAAGAACAGGATCCCCACAACCATCTAGGACACACGGAACAACACTGTCAGACACTGCACCAACTACACTAACTGGCACTACGTACATTTTCAAAGTACTCCTACAGAAAGCTACATATTTGAAGCTCATATAATACTGCTCATATAATAATAGTTATTTTTTTAGGGATTGTAGAGTTTTCTTACATATATATATATATATATATATATATATATATATATATATATATATATACACACCTGTATAAAAAGGAGCTGGAAGGACGTTGGAAATGTCTAGTTAAAGACCAAAATACATAAAAGACTGATGGGTCAAAGACAAGATAA